>JAHHFK020004196.1:0-35442 GCA_024533555.2 Aedes koreicus
ACAAGCAACAAATTTTATCCCGAATCCCGGGACAAGAAAATTGGTCGGGAAATGGAACCTCTAGCAGAGACACGTCCCTGGTGGGATTTTTTGCCGGCCCTAGAAGTGTTTTAGATGTACTTAATTGAGAGCATGTGAAACATATAGCAGCGATAATTATAGGCAACAATACCAAAACGCGTTTGATTAAAGCATCACTGAGCAACAGCAAGCAACAACTCTCGTGCTAACATTGAACGTGCCACAATTATCATACAGTTGTATAAATCTAATTCTACTTCAAAAAAAAATAGACTGGGACTAATATGCGATTATTTTACAGTCGTACATGCAAAATAATCGCATATCAGTCCCACTGCTGTTTTTTCGCAGGAAATTTGTAGTTTCTTCAGACAAAAGTATTGAACACACCATAGTTCACATAACAGGGTGGAAAAATATACATTAAAAATGGCTCTTGAGATTCGAACGTGATGACTAGAAGAACTCCTAAGGCTTGCTTCATTTAGAATTGGAACAAACTTTTGCTCATATTGTGGCGCTCCTGGTGGACGGATTTGGAAGTTCTTGGCGCCCACGTGTCGGAAATTTTGTCAGCTTCACGTATGTATTTTTAACATTCCGCAAATCGACTGTACTTTGTAAACAATCAACATGGAAGCCGAAAGAAGGGAAAAAATTGTGCACAGTTATTTGGAAAATCCATTGTGGTCTGCATCTAGGCTAGCTAAACAGCTGAAATTGCCCAGAAATACCGTATGGCGCGTTATCAAACGGTATAAGGAATCATTGACGACGATTCGGAAGCCTCAAGCCAATCGTCGGAGTGGAACTGTCGACCGGAAACTGCGTGGTAAGATTTTGAAGAGGAATCCCAATCTGTCGGACCGTGATTTGGCCAGAAAATTCGGTGCTGCCCATAGTACCGTGAGAAGAACTCGACTCCGGGAAGGAATCAAGTCGTATCGAGCTAGCAAACAGCCAAATCGAACCATAAAACAGAATAGTGTGGCCAAAATCCGTGTTCGGAAGCTATACGACCAGGTGCTGACCAAGTTCGACGGGTGTCTTCTGATGGACGACGAAACCTATGTCAAGGCTGACTTCGGGCAAATCCCAGGTTAAAAATTTTACTTGGCAACGGCTCGGGGGGATGTTCCAGCCAAATTTAAATTTGTTTTTGCTGACAAATTTGCACGAAAATTCATGATTTGGCAGGGCATTTGCAGCTGTGGCAAAAAAACGAAAGTTTTCGTTACAAATAAGACAATGACGTCGGAACTATACCAAAAAGAGTGTCTCCAAAAACGAATTTTGCCGTTTATTCGATCCCACGACCATCCCGTAATGTTTTGGCCAGATTTGGCAAGCTGTCATTACAGCAAAGTCGTTCAAGAATGGTATGCAGAGAAAGGGGTCCAGGTTGTTCCGAAAAACCTTAACCCACCCAACTGCCCCCAGTTCCGCCCTTTTGAGAAATACTGGGCAATCATGAAGAGGAGACTCAAGGCAAAGGGAAAGGTTGTCAAAGACATCAATCAGATGAAGACCTGGTGGAATAAGATAGCTAAAACGATGGACGAAGAAGGTGTGCGCCGCCTAATGAGCCGTGTTACAGGAAAAATTCGAGAATTCCTTCGAAACCGTGACGAATAATTTTATCCGTATTTTTTCTTAAAAGTATGAAGAAAACGCTACATTTGTATAAAAAAAGATCTTGAATTCAATAATAAATAACTGAAATACAGGCAATTGTTTTGTTCCAATTCTATCTGGAGCAAGCTTTACCACGACGTGGAGCACACGAGAACGGAATTTAGGCGCCCATCCGGCCGAGATGGCCGCGTCGGAGGTGGATTCCGTGGAGGTGCCGGTGGTGGTAGTCGTTTCAGCGGCTCAGGAGGAGGTGGAGGCCGCGATAAGTGGACCATGGAGTCTAAGCAGCTCCAGAAGATCAACTGGAGCAAAATGTAGTTGATTCCCTTTCCTTGCCTTTTATCCTTGACTTGATATAAGTGTTCACTAACAAGTAATCGTTACAAATAAATATCCAAATTATAAATCACCATTAGAACTCTAGAAATCTGTTGGTTTTGACTTTGGCTTTGAATAAATAAATGACCAGACCCGCCATAGGAAGATATGCCACTATCAGACATCATCTGACAAATATTTGGCTATTGTACAAATGGTGTAAACAAGCTTCAGTTGGCAAGCAGTTTAGTTTCCCACTCAAATGAATCAAGCAGATTCACAAAATAATACTGTATAGAATCTAACTAAAAATCTCGAAATTAACTGATTGTACTTACTACTTTGTCACAGTCACTACAGGCTTTTCTTTCGTCATAGTTTTTGTTTGGTTTTACTTCACTTCGAATTTGATATTACGAAACATTTTAATAAACTCCATCAGCAATGTTTGAAAGAGAAAAAAAAACACCTTCCTCACTGACATTTACTTTTTCTCAAAGCCTACTAGCGTTGACCGTGAGGCTTACAGATATTTGCCCAACGTTTCACCGGTAACCTTCTCCACCTCGCGAACCGTGTTTTGGATTGCCTTCTCCACCGCTTCGTTATCGTCTTCCAATAGCTCGGCCAGGAACGGAATGGCCTCCGGGAGCAACGGTGCGTAGTTCTCGCCAATTTTGCGAACCACCTCCGTACAGGCATCCAGCGCGAACAATCTATTAGAGTGGAAAAGGAACGGAATTAGGAATGATGATTCAAACGTTAGTAACTTTTTAATCATACCTTATTTCCGGATCATTATTCCGCGTTTTCAGTAGCACTTGATGGTTGAGTTGTCTCCAAAGGGTATCATCAGCTACGGCAACCGCCATCTGCGCCAAGCAGTTCACCACTAAACCACGGATCTCGGTGTCCTCGAAGATGATCGTGTTTTCCAACTGGTCGGCGATCGGTTGCAACAAAGTGTCAAATCGAACCGAGTTTATGAAGTTTTGGTTATCGTGAACAAGGATGCTTAGCAGGGTTCGGAGGATGTATCGAATCAGGGTGACATTTTTGGTTGGAACCGCGAAGAACATATCTTCCCCGGCGGAAACTTTCGAAGCGTTTGTGGCGTTCAGAAGTTTAGCAGCGTTGGTGATTAGTTCACTGGCGAACAGGACAAACAGGTGCTTCAGGGCTTCAGCAACGTGACTGGACAAATTGAAGAAAGTTATGGCGCGATCATTGGTCGAAGAATCCCGATTGGCCCATTCGAAGACTTTGTAGTAAAGCGGACGGAAGGTGCTTTCCGAGAGCTTAAGAATGAGGACGACAAATGCTTTTATGACATGTTCTTCGGCGATGTCGATCGATTGAGGCAGAAATTTGGCGCTTGATGAATTGTCGCATCGGAATTGTAGCGCGGACAGGAAAAAGTCCGATAGTTCTGATTGAAGCGAGGTGAACTCGCTAGTTTGGACGCTGTTGAAAGAGTTTGACAGGAGCTTCATTAGAGGACCAATTGCATCCAGTGAGCCTTCCTTGACAACTAGACTGTAGCTTTCGTCGATGGCTGGGATAAGAAGCCGAAGTGGGATAAGAGCTCCAAGTTTTTCCCATGTTTGCGAGAGACGGGACGATACGTTAGATAGCCGTAGATCCTCGCCGTTGCCAAGTTTGGCCTGTAGTTTGGCAATTCCTACGATTATAGATTTCAGATAAGGGCTGAGGAAGCGGGAAAGAGAATCCACAATCTTCAAGATTGACGTTACGATACTGCTGGTGAGGACATCAAACGGTTCATCCTTTTGGACTTGCATGCCGATGAATTTGGTCAACATTGGGATGTACTTTGGCAGAAATGGAATCGAATGAGCTCCGACGTTGACACTAACTTCACCAATGCAGAGAATTAAGGAAGCTAGCAGTGAAGAGTTCGGATCTTTTTTATAGTCATGTAGCTCTTGAACCAATCCGTTGAGAATCTGCTTGAATTCGGCAGGGTGCTTTTGGGCAAGTACCTTGGATAGATATTTAAAGGACAGATATGCTTCCTGGGCAACCTTGTATCGTCCGGAATGGCTGCCAACTATACCTTCATCGGTGAGAATTCCCCTAACCAGCTTCAACAGCGGACCGAGAAGCTCCAGCAATCGGGGGTGATGGCTTTCGTCAAAATAGTCCGGATTGTACTGCAGTTTTTTGTTGAAAATATCAATCACTCTCAGGCGGATTATGATCAAACGATGCTTGAGTAAACCTTCAAAAACTGTAATTAACATAGATGGATCGAGTAGCGCAAAAATTCCAGCCAAAATTTCGTAGCACTTGGTCAATGATATTTCCCAGTATGTCGTTTCACGATGATCATTCTCACTACGAGATTTCTCAACCACTTTAGCCACCACGTTGATATAAGCCAAGCTACTCACAATCAGGTCCCGGTAGTGAACTCTCATGCCGTCCGATTGCTTTTCGTCCAGCAAAACAATCTTATTCATGACTTGAGTTGAATTGATTAACGCACTAACGAATGAACTTGTCGAATACCGATAATGCCTCAGTTGCTTGTCCGTGTGGCTCTCGATGCTGAAGATGCTCGAATCCGTAATGTCAACCTCCATATTGTCCTTTTTCGAATCAATATGCACCGGCAACTCCATAACGTACTGCAGAAGCTGATTGCAAGTTTCCATTATAACGTTGGGTTCAAACTCCCTTGCGATAGTAATAGCTATGTCCAACCTTTTACTGAAGGTCGCCGAATACTCCGATTCAATCTTGTGCCGCTTCCTGCCGGCCTTCTCTTCTGATTCCAACTCCGCTTTCTTGCCTCCTTTCATGACATCCGATTCCAGCAGCACACCCAAGAACATCCACAGATGTTCGGTTGCTCCCAAGGTATGGATCAATTTAGTATACAATGGGATTCGGCGATGCTCCGGAACGTCCAGAATAACATCGGAGAAAATCTTCAATATTGGAATCACCTTTTCCTGCTTCTTTCTTCCGGCTACCTTTTCCTCCACAGCCAAAGTGGGTATGATTGTCTCGATGATCTTCGATATAATTTGAATACTGTAGACATCATCGTGGCGAACGATCGACGATCCCATGAATGTGAAGATCTCCATCATGTTGTGCAGCACTTGTTCCGGCACCAGATGAGCCACGTGAGCCAACAAAAGCAAGGCATGGTGATGGGTTTGTGGATTCTGAGTTGCACGAATGCACTGGACGATCAATTCAACCTTGAATATACTTTCCGGGATGGTAGAAACCTTGCCAGAAGTTTCTTCTGAATCGACACAACAGTTGAACAGCAACGATAGGATCATCTGCTTGACGTACTCTACCCCGGATTGTTCTTCAAAATCCAAACAGAACTTCAACACCTCGAAAAGCTTCGGAATCAAAAGCTCCTTATTGATCATCTGCTTTTTGTTCTGAAGTAACTCCAACAACGTCACGCCACACTTCCAATCAGTGGAAGAAAATACCGAATCCATTGGAATCGAAGAATTTCTCGCCTTTCCCTTCTCTTTGCGATTTTTGTGCGGCACTTTCATCTGTTCCAACAATTCCAAAACCAAGGAAACATCTATTTTCAAAGCCTTGAATAACTTTCCCGCCGCGGTATTCGTCTCCGGGTTCTGCGATAGCGTCGCAGCTTCCACCACCAACCGCAGTATCTCCGATGCATACGTTTCGGAGAACGTCGCGAATAACTCCTCGCTGATTATCTCAATCATCAGAATCGAGGTCGAAACGTGCTTCCGTTCGAAGCTACACAACGGAAGGTGATTCTTCAACGCACTGCGAACAAACTCCCGACACTGATCGACCCGAGTCAAATTTCTGGTCGTGTTCGGGTTTATTCTCGCCACCAACAATTTCAACAACTTCGAATCGTACACATCGATTAGGTTGTTCCCTCCTTTTGTTTCAAAATGCTAGCCCCACGGGCGACAACCTTTGGGAAGATGTCCTCATCGTCCAGCAGTTTTAGTATATCCAACAAACCGGCAGCCGCATATGCTGGGGTGTCCGAACTGGTGATCGTATTGAGTAAATCGACAAGCACGTTACCCAGCAGGTGATTCTTGTCGTTGGAAAAGATTGTGAACATTACCAGCGACAGTTGCTCGCCGTCCATGGACAGTTCTTCGCGACGCTTGAGAAGCTTCTTCACGAAGGATTTGTACGGAGGATCTAGGTAGCACTTGCTGCCGAATGCGATAATTTCGAGCGTTTTTAGCGCACATTCGCGGATGACCGATGATTCGGAGTTAATGCCAAGCAAGATGTTCGTCAGGATGTCGGGGTTCAGGCTGAAGGCTGGGGATGAGTTGGAAAGGGAAAATAGTTGATAACGTAAACGAAATTCGAATATAATCAGCTACTAACCTATCTGTGTCAACATAGCATTCAGCAACCGGAATGTTCGAACCTGCACCTCTGGTGGAACACTCGCTGCTGTACTATTATCCTCCACCAAGTGAACCGTATAGAAACTTGCCAAAAATTCCACTTTTTGCTCCGGCTTCGGATGCAGCAACTTCAGCAACTTGCTTATCTCTTTTCCGTAGACCTTTTTGACATCGTCATGCTCTTCCTTCATATCGAAATATTTCTCCACCAGCAAACTGAACATCTTCAGCTGCAAACCGAACGAAATCGACGGGTTCGTATAGTCCGGTCGTTCCACTGTAAAACGCACTCGATCGATCAGATATCCCGTGGCAATCACGTGAATGTCCATCGGGAGCCGATTGTGTTTCAAGCAGCTCAAACTGGACGAAGGAACATACATGAAGCGGCCACTCAGAAGCCGCAGAACAAAGTTGAACACACGGGTAGCCAGCCCAACTGGGGCATACTTGGGAAGCGATGAGGCCACCAGTAGCACGTTGAAACAAACTTGAATGGCATGGAAGTTTTTTCCTTCCCCGAGCATAGCCTCGAGAGTGTTCAAAATCGATTCACAATCCACATTCTGCATTTCGTTGACCGAAAGCATGAGGATATTGTACTTTTGAGAGAATTCTGACGATAGAACCTGCTGTGCAAAACGAGCCCCCAGTGCATCGTCTTCCGAAGGGAACAGAAACGGATACAAGGCGATAATAATTTTGTTCAAGTTATTTCCCTGATAGAGCTGTTTATCGGTGAGAAGATCAATCACTTTCGGCGTGACCGCTTTCCACTCTTCCAGGTCTCGCAGACATTTGAGACTGATTTTGATAAGTTTTTCAGCCAATTCGTCTTTTCCTACCAGCTTGATCAAGTCCGCATTGTCCAACTTGAGAACCTCCGTGACCACTTCCCAATTGTCGTCATCCAATCGTTCCTTGACGCTATCTTTCAATAGTTCACAATTTCCATCGCCTTTTAAATTGATGTTCTGAAAATTTTCCACTAGGTAGCGCACTGCATCAGCTCTGCGATTGACGTCGTAGTGGAACAGATTCTCGAAGATATTGGTATCGTCTTCGCTGTAGGTAGCATTGGCCAAAAATCCCAAAATATTTCTCAGCGCATTCCGCTTATTCTGGGAGAAATTGCCTTGAACTTTTATCGCCCGATTCACAACGTTGTCAAATGAATTCGGGTATTGATTCTCAAGCTGTCTTAGGAATCCCGTATACCAGCGAGTTACGGATTCATCCTTACGTTCAAAATCCTCATCGTCAGAGTCCAAACTGATGACTTTCGATGTTTTTTCGTCCATACTCACCGGAGCCACCGGCTTTCCGCTTTTGCGAAAATATGAATCCATCACGCACCTACAAAACACAGAATTGAACGTTAACAACAATCGATAAAAATTAAGAACTTCAAAAACATACTGTACAATGGTCTCCGATTCATCCTCATCCAAAGTAATCTCCAGCAGTAAAGATTCACATAACTTCTCATATGCTGCGACCTCAACGTCCTGTTGGCAGATTTTCTTCAAGCATTTCTCCAAAATTGCCCGGAAAAGAGGCGTTATATTCACGCCATCCTTTTTGATCCGAGACATTGATAGAGGAAGCCACTTTGCTGCCATTATCGACACGACCAAACCGTCGGATAATTCATCTAATTGATTCTTTTGCGTATCCATTAGCAGCACCATCAGCATGGTCGCGTTCTCCGCTAGGCTAGGGTGCAAAAGAACACATAGCTTCTTGAGCAATCTCTCCAGCGTTTTCCTCAGCAATTGTGCCTTCGTAACCAGCTGACCGATGATCATATAACTGGCAGCAGTAAAATCAATCGATTTCGAGCTCACTCCCTTCACGATCGTCTTCAATATGGCAGTTACTATGTTTTCCTCAATCTCATCGACCGCCTCTAGCACCCCAATGGTCGTCGTGCAGTAGAATGCAATCATCGCCTGCAGGACGTTGGCTTTACTGTCCAATTGCTTCACCGCTTGAACCAAAAAGTCGCCATATGCCCTCAGAAAACCCGGATGACCGACAGCATGGTTGACGATCGCCTTTTTTGCCAATGCACTACCACTTGTTTTGACCCCGTTCAACCAAAACAGCGGATCGTTCTTCCTAGGAATGTTCAAAATTTGTACACAACGAACGAACATTAACGTTTCATGATACGGAAGAATCAACATCACAAAATCTTCCCGATTGAACTCATGGATGTGAAATCGGCGGATTAACCATTCGAGGCACTTGTGTGCCGGCTGCAACAAAAAATAAGGCGACAGGTGAAAGAAAAACTTCCGAATGTTGGCGTCCAGTTTGGAGTTCAGTTCTTTGTTTTCCACAGACCGCTGCAAATCGATCGATGTTTTGTCGAACAGAGTATCTTCGAAGAGGGAAAATACCGGGTTCAACTGAATCAGTTCCTGCAGTCCACTGATACCGATGTCGTAGATTACTTCCCGATCCTTGGAGGCTGCTTGACTGGAATCGAACAAAATCGATGGTTTCTTGCGACTGTCGAAGAGAAGCGATGTTTGTGGTGCAGCCAAACGCTGCAGCTGTGCTGCGAGGCTAGTGGCCATTTTCCGATGCTGAAATTTGTGATACCATGGTAAAATTTATTAATCCATGTTCAGAATGTGTAGAATATACCTTTTGCTGACGAAGATCCGTGAAATATTATATTAAATAGAACAAAATTCAAACCATATAGTGAAACACGTGCGAAACGCGCCGTAATGCAAAACTTGTTTTGACAGTTCGAGCGATGGAATCGCTTTCGCCTCGCCGTTTAAGCTCGCATCGTGGGCGCGATGTAAACAGAGAGAAATTTATTATTCTCTCTCATAATTTCAATACCAGCCGCGAGCTGAGAACGGGCGAACATAACGGCATCTAATGGTTAGTAACGCTTTTTTCTCAAGGAAAGCTTCCCAGTCATTATGCACACACTGTGTCTAAATAACTAAAATTTGAGTAGGATCTACTCATTTCGGTCATAGGCATGGCTACTAATAGCGAATTTGTTTTTGACCAAACTGTCCAGTATCAAACTGGATCAGGTATCAAAATTGGGTCGGCTTGTTGTATTTTATTCGTCAGTGTGTATGGTTTTATTTGTAACTCGTATCGGATTGAGGTTTGCACTGCCAATAAGTTCAGGTATTGCTGGTTGGAAATAAGAAGCGATCAGACATTGTTGGAATTAAAAATAACGAAAGGATTTCAGTCAATATTGATTAAATGTCAATTTTATGCTCTAACTCTGTTAGAACTCTTTTGAGTAGATAACTTTTGACCGATTTGAGTAGATCCTACTAAAACATGGAGTATTTGAAAATAATGTTTACACAATAATGCACGGCCAATGAAAATTTTCAAAGGTGATAAGGAAGTTTCCAACGCTTGAGACAATGCGCTACCGACAGATGTCGCACCTTCATTGCAGAAGGAAAAGCTCTAGTGGATAAACCACTGATACCATGATGTACAGTGTGTTAAATGTTTACGAAAACGAGACAAGAATCAACATAGGAAGATTATGACGCGAGCAGCAATTTCCATATTTTGCATAATAAAAATGTCTGAACCAAAAACTTGTCTTATTTAACGACGTTATTTGACGAGCTATAATCTCTAAGCAAATACGGTTCAACATTATAGTAAATGTTGTTTGCATATATGACTTAGGATACACGTAATTAATTTATGTGTTTTTATTTTAATTTAAAGTGATTTATTTTTAATTTAAAGTAATTAATTTAAAGTGATTTATGAGCCAGAACACTAAAATCATTCGTTTTAATTTTTCACTCGTTTTTGTCATTCAAGATAATTAATAGCGAGCTATCTTAAGCTTCATGCTAGTGAAATGCAAAGGAGATATTTCATTCCTTACATCGCAGGCAACTTACATTTCCAAAATCTGAAGCTGAACACAAACAACAATCGTGAAGCCGAAAACTTGGTGCTGCGTGTGGTGCTAATTTGACAGCTCGGTTTTCTTGAAGGCTGTATGTAGCAAGCACTATATTCGCGGGGGAAGTTGTCGTGTTTTGTCGTTAATTTGATTCGAGTGAACACTTAGTGCAGTGGTTATCGTTAAGATAGTATTTTGATGTAGGACTACGTCTTTGTTTTCTATACTGGGGTACAATTTAAAAAAAAAATCGCATTACGACCGTCACGAAAAGTGATCAGGTTTTGAGCATTGATATCTCAGTCATGTCTCAAAAATGTTTCAAATTTTCTGCACCAATCGATCGGAAATATTTCTACGCATGAATATCAATTGGAAAAATGTTGATTTCGGGCCACATACTATTGAAAAAATCATAAATGTTGAGCCATGTCTAAAAAGTATATTAACCCATTCAGGCCAAGCTATCACATATGACCCCAAAAGGAAAATGGCTGTATACTATCACAGACTAAATAAAAGTGTACACTGTCTTCGGTAAATTTGTTCTCCATAAATTGTTCTATAGGGGAAGTATAAAAAAAAAACATGAGTTCAAGGCCTAATTGACAACCTAGAACATCCTTAATATGAAGAAGTTCAGGAAGAAAAAAATAAATGCCTTATTAATAGTATAGACCGTTGTTTACCATATTCTAGTACATATGCATTTTTGGTGATAAAAATGGCAAAAATTTGATAATTTTGTAATGTTCTAGGTAATTAAAACTGTCCTTGAGTTCTGAACTTAAGATCTACAGTAGTAACTATAGCTTTTTGGGCTATACAAAGCAACGCTACGTATTCAACCAAATTCAGTGAATATTTTCAAACGTAAACAAACATTACAAGATAAACTGTGATGATCCGAGTTATCCAAACGGTCCTTGAGTTCAGAACATAAGATCTACAGTTGTAACAGTAGGTTTTTGGAGTATGAAAAGGAACAATATGTATTTAACAATATTCATTGAATAGTGTAAAAGGTCAACAGACAAAATGCGACAATCTGGGGATATTCTAGGTCATCCAAACTGTCCTTAAGCTCAAAACATAAGATCTACAGTTGTAACAGAAGCTTTTTGGGCTATAAAAGGTGACTATATGTATTCAAAAATTTTCAATGAATCTTTTGGAAGGTTAGCAATTAAAATTTTATTACTTTCTGATCATCCAAACTGTCCTAGCGTTCAGAACTTGTAACAGTAATTTTTAGGTCATAAAAAGTAACAATAAATATTCAAACATATTCAATTAACATTCTTAAAGGCAACAAACATTATAAAGCAATATGACAAGTTATGGGTTATCCAAACTATCCTTGAGATCAGAACATAGGACCTACATTTGTTGCAACAAAAGCGTTCTTGTTGGTAAAAAGTCGGTTAACGTAAAGAAAGATTTCGTGTAAAATTATGTCTCCTCAAACTGATAAATACGCAATTCGACAAAAGATGTGTTTAATTGAATTTATTTTCTCATCTCTTTCAACTCATTCTTGTGTCGCTTGCATGTGTTGGTCTCAGGGGACAGAAATTTACATGAAATTTCGGTAGTGTGTATGTAGAGCTACGCTGTGTATTGAAATATATGCAATGAATATCTTGGAAGACCAACAGACATTATGGGATAATCTTGTAGGTTGTCCAAACTATCCTGGAATTTAAAACTGAAAATCTATAGCTGTAGCTTTCTGAACCAAACAAAGTAACAATATGTATTTGAATAATTTAAGTGAGTCTTCTTAGGGAAGGTGAACAGATACAATAAGATATATTGGGATGTTCTAGGTCACCAAAACTGCCCTTGAGTTCAGAAGTTAGGATCTACTGTCGTAGCATTAGCTTTATAACCTACGAATGATGACGATATGCATTCAAGTGAATCTTCTGTAACGTCACCAGTAATTATCAGATTATCTTGGGATGTTAAAATTCATAAAAACTGACTTGAGTTCAGAACTTATGATATACAGTAGTTACCGTAGCCACTTGGGCTATACAAAACTACGATATCTATTCAAACATAATTAAATAATATTCTGAAACGTCCACAGACTTCACAAGATAATGTTGAAAGTTTTAGGTCATTCAAAACATAAGGTCTACAATTGTAACAGGAGCTTTATCCGCTTTACAATGTTATGAATATTATAAACTCTAGACAGTTTGAACGACCTAGCACATCTCAAAAAACTATATCCTACTTTTTTCAATCATTTCTATGTTATTGAGCACCAATTTAATCAGAACGCGCATAATTGCTTGTATAATAAGGCTTGGAACATTTAAGGCCTGAAAGGGGTAATTCAAAGAATATTTCATTGTACAATTTGAATGGCTAACATTTAGTTGCGTAGTCCTACGTCATCATTCCGAACAACCCAATGGGTACCTTGTAGTTTTTGGAATGGTTTTCGTTCATGAAGGACCCAAATAATGTCAACACTGCCAGATAACTTTGAAATTTACGTTATATTGATTAGCACTATAGGTAGTGATGTAGAAGGAGATGTTTCGCTCATCGCCATGAGGCACCAAGAGTAGACAGTCATGTTTGCTAGAATGAACGATATGAAGAGAAAGTGTTGAAAGTTCCGTTAGCGTACGGTAGGTTTGGAAATGGAATAGAAGTACTGAAAATTGAGCGAAAGGGCATGGGTAAAGTAGTACTCGAACCAAGGACGTTATCATTGCCAAACATCCCACTGCGGGGTAGGTTGAGGCACAGATACATCTGCCACCTCAACTGGCAATAATAATGTGTTGGAACTAGCTCATGTACCACTGATCGCTTGTGATAGTTTCTAGCGGTAGTTTGTACACACTCTGTTTTGATGCGTACATGGGAGAGGAAAACTCTCTCCTTCTACATCATAATCGTTACTTCACGTTCGGAGAATACAAATATAACAATTAGAGTATGTAAACCCCATAAATGGTGGTAACCAATCTGGAACAACTTTTTTTTTTGCGTGGCAATCCATTTTTTCTTCATTCATATCTTCCTCCGATTTCACTTCCTTAGGGTGCTTCCAAAGTGCCTGCTTCATGATGGCCCAGTACTTTTCAGTTGGCCGGTGGTACGGTGGGGGGGGGGGGGGGGGGGGGGGGGGGGGATCTTTCCCTCCTTGTTTTTTTTCCCTTCCTCTTCTCTTTTGGGGTAGGGGCGGGGGGGAGGGCGGGCAGAAAAATTGGGGTCATCGTGTGACCTCAGAAGAGGAAGTAGACACTTTTGAAGGCATTCCGTTAGCTACACCTACCCATTGATCGTTCCAGTTGTCACGAATGTGGTGCTCCACTTCCCGCGCGAGCAAATTGCTTGACAAATCATACATTTTTTGGCAAACTTTGACAACCTTTATTTTAATAACTTTTTCTAGAAGGAAAGTGAAGTCTAAAGCAGTCTAGCTTTAAGAAATAATTGACGAGGAACTCTATCCCCTCATAAAACCGTTCAGTAATTCAATAATAAAGCTCCTTCATATTTGTTTATCAGAGTTATGATAAAATCTAGGGTTTTTTTTTCATTAGGGCGAATCTACAATTGAGAGACTCTCTCTGGGCTCGCTCTCTTTCATTCATATTCCAATCACCTTTACGTTTTTCATTCTCCTATTTGTTGAGTATGCTAGCCACCACTGTTGTGTTTCGATCTGTACTAAAGAATCCATCGAAAGCTTTATAATGGCGCTGTAATGAATGAAAGAGAGCGAGCCCGGAGAGAATCTCTCAATTGTAGATTCGCCCTAATGAAAAAAAACCCTAGAAATATTTCATAAGCACGCTTTATCTTTACAAAAACCTTCATTAAGCCATTTGGATTCTGACGAGAGTATGAAGCAGTATGTGAGAGCATTTTGTACTGCATAAAGTTTATGATAAGATGCTCTACCAATGTTGTCATAAAAAAGAAGATGGATTCACATAGTAACAAACTAAGAAAAGTGGAAAAACCTGAATAGTCATTTGCCAACTACCCATCAATTAAGGTCGTAGAAAAAACTACAACTTCCATCCAGATAGCACGCTTAAAAATTATTTTTCGCGTCGTATACGGCATTGCTTTCCCGCATTCTTTCGTACACACTTTCTATCTCCGGACTAACTTTTGATGCAGCTTGAACTGTCAAAACTCTTTTCTGGCAGCAGTTTGGTTAACTTATAAGCTGTTTGACAGCTAAACGGTCTTACATATAGCAAATTAGCGTTGCAAAGAAACAAAACGCCTCACAATTATTTTTATGCCATGCCATTTCAAAACATCATTTATTTATAGAAGCTTAAATGAAATCATAACAGCATTTTCAGTAATAGCTCCTTAAAAATCAATGTTAATGCAGCTGCCATTTTCATTTCAATCTTCATGCAGGTTTATAATTTCCATGTGTCATGATATATTTTCTTTGACACGGCTTATTGTTGTACGGTAGTTTATGTGGGATAAAAAAAAGTATTTAATACGAGTGATTAAGCAAAAAATGAAGACAATGGAAAAGGTTTTGAAGGAGTATGTCAAGTCAACTTATACCTTGTGATCAAAAAGTTCCGGTAATTTGAAAAAAAAAACGCATTTATTTCAATTTTTAATTGATATCTTTATTATCGCCTTCAAAGTACTCGCCAGTAGAGGCAACACACATATGCCAGCGCTTTATCCAATCATCCATACATTTTTTATAGGCCGATGAATGTATGGCTTTCAGTTCTTCCAGCGAATTCTTTTTTATCGCATCAATCGATTCAAAACGCCTACCTCTGAGCGGAATTTTCAGTTTTGGGAAGAGAAAGAAGTCGCACGGGGCAAGGTCTGGTGAATATGGTGCTTGTTTGATGGTATTGGTGGAGTTCTTGGCCAAAAATTCACAAATAGTGAGCGCGGTGTGTGATGGAGCGTTATCGTGGTGTAAAATCCACGAATTATTGCGCCACAATTCTGGCCTCTTCTTTCGAATTGCCTCACGCAAACGTCTCATAACTTGTAAATAATACTCTTTGTTAACCGTTCGACCTTCTGGAAGGAATTCAGAATGGACGACACCGCGAAAATCAAAGAAAACGGTCAGTAAAACTTTAATTTTGGAGCGACTTTGTCGTGATTTTTTTGGTTTCGGCTCATCTTCGGCGCGCCATTCGGACGATTGTTGACTTGTGAGCATATCAAATTCATATACCCACGTTTCATCACCAGTTATGATGCGTTCCATGAATGTGGGATCGCTATCTGCGTTCGCAATCATCTGTTTAGCGACCTCAACTCGATGCTGTTTTTGCAAAAAATTCAGCTCTTTTGGAACAAGTCGTGCTTCAATGCGTTTCATGCCCAGAATTTCCGTCAAAATGTGTTCGGTCGATCCAAATGAGATATCAAGGAGTGCAGCTATCTCCCGAATGCTAATTGAGCGGTTTTCCATAACTAAATTCTTCACGGTATGATAAAGCATTGTTTGTCAAAATTTCAGTTTGATTTTCAATCTGGTACAGCGCTTCATACGCTAGTAGAAAAAGTCGAAAAATCTGTGTCAGTAAAAGAAGCAGCACTTTGTTCTTTCTTGGATATTGAAGGAGCGTTTGACAATACATCTTATTCTTCAATGGCTCGAGCTATGAAGAAGAGGATTTTATCACTAGCATTGTCAACTGGATTCACACTATGCTTGCAAAAAGAGAAATCACTTCTGAGCTAGGAGGAGCTTCTATTAAGGTGAGGGCAACGAAAGGTTGCCCCCAAGGAGGAGTACTCTCCCCACTTATGTGGTCCTTAGTTGTAGACGATCTTCTCAGAAGCTTAGAAGCGAAAGGTTTGGAGGTTGTAGGCTTTGCAGATGACATAGTCATCTTATTAAGAGGGAAGTTTGACAATATAGTATCAGGTAAAATGCAACAGGCTTTAAAGAATACCCAATCTTGGTGTATGAAGGAGGGTCTAAGCATTAATTCATCAAAAGTAGTAATTGCACCTTTCACAAGAAAGAGAAAGTTTACCCTGAAAGTACTCGAGCTTGGAGGAGAACACATTCAATTTAGTGAACAGGTTAAATACCTAGGCGTAATTCTGGATTCTAAGCTGAATTGGAATGCACATCTTGATTATGCGATAAGCAAAGCTATTAGTGCTTTATGGTTATGCTCTAAAACCATTGAAAGGCAATGGGGCTTAAGACCAAAAATGATTATGGGGGTCTACATATCTGTTATGCGTCCAAAAATAACTTATGCTTCGTTAGTGTGGTGGGCGAAAACCAAGGAAGCTACTGCAGAAGCAAAACTTGCAAAACTTCAACGACTTTCATGCATTGCTATAACTGGAGCTATGCGCAGCACTCCATCGAAAGCACTAGATGCAATTCTGCTGCCGTTGTATGAATATGTGCAGTTAGAGGCTGAAGGAAGCGCTCGGATGCTGACAAGGTCTAGAAATATAATGTTAGATGATCTTACCGGTCATCTGAGTATATTACATTATTTTAAAAGAGGACCGGTAATAACCATGAAGGGAGACTGGATGAAACCGGAGGACAACTATGACGTTCCTTACAAGGTATGCGAAACATCGCGTACAGATTGGGAAGCCAGAGGGCCCAAGGCTCAATCATATTTTTCACAAATGGCTAAAAAATTGGAACGAAAACTGGGGCAGGAATCTATGGTTCCGGAATCAAAATGTCAATGGCCAACAATTTTTCAAGCAAACATCTTTGAAATACTAGAATGCGTGAATGTTTGCCTGAAAAGAAAGTACAGAAAATTGCGCAAACGCAGTGGCTTATGCGCCACTCTCGGTATGAGAACCAAGCGTCTATGTTTGAGGGGGTCTAAGTAAAAGAAACTTTTTTGAAAAAAATAAGAGGTTTGTGGGAAAAGGGGGGATGGGATAACAAGTGTGGTGGGGTGGGAAAAGTTTGGGGGTTTTTTTCCTTTTTTGGGTGAGGGGGACAAAAAAGAGATTATTTTTTTTTTTTTTTTTTGTTTTGTTTATTTTTTTTTTTTTTTTGGGTGTCATAGGCGTAGCCAGGATTTGAAGTAGGGGAGGGCAAGCTTATTTTTTTAAGAGAGAGAGAGAGAGAGAGAGAGAGAGAGAGAGAGAGAGAGAGAGAGAGAGAGAGAGAGAGAGAGAGAGAGGATTACCTTTCTTCTCAACTCTAACCCAAAGTATTTTACAATATCCGGCCGATTTTGGCAACAAGATCATTCATTTAGTTTCGTTCTTTTGTTTCTTTTAATTACATGCTGGAATAATATCTTACTTAATTACTTTTAAAAAAACTTTCGATGGTATGGTACTATTAAATAACAATGAATCAAAGAACTGCTTTAAACTGCCAATATTTAAAAAAAAAAAAAACATTGCGCAATTCACACAATGTGCTCTAAATTTACTAGCGGAGTAACTTTTTCGAAACAAATTTAGAATGAAAAGTAATGAGCATTTACATTGATAGTAGCTTTCTTCTTGGTTCATACGTCCGAAGCTTCCGGTCCGCCTCTAAGCATCTTGCTATGAGGTACAAGGTGGGTTTTCATCGATTGCCTGCCGATCTGCTAAATTTGGAAGATGTCAGCACTGAGATATCTCAAATTATAATAATCCGTCCAATATATCCTAAAACAGATGAGCCTGTACATCAATAGAAGCATAAAGTTGCCAGAAGGCACGAAAGGCATCTACGCACACTGGATTCACATTGATTGTTCTTAAGAAGTTTCTACTTGATTGATACAGTTATAAAAAATGAAAGTTTACGAAGAAAGTGTTTGTTTCGAGCATCGGCAGTGAAAGGTTATGCCGATGCTTTATTACGCACTATTTTGCTATCAGGCATGGCGCGTTTTGTATTGTTTCGGTTATTTATAATTCGGCGATGCGAGTGATCCAGTGAGGACAGAAAAAATATAACAAAAATGTTTCCTGGTGAGATGTGGTGGTTCGACAGGGTGGTGGATAAGCGGTTGGGATCACAATTAATTGTGATCCATAATATTGGTAGGCAAGCTCGCCGTGCCACCATATCCCAGAGCAAATAAATCACTAGCTGGATAGCTATTTGTTCAGACAAATTTGGATAAATTGTTCTGCTATTTCTTCTAGAAACCTGAATAACTTCTTCAAACGTGTTTGAACAAGCGGTTATTCGACGCTGATGTTTGTAAGTTATCTCATATTGTGAGTGATTCCAATAGCATCCTTACTGTTAGTATAAATAGGTTCAAATCAGAAATCGGTACTAATATTTAAATGTTTTACTAAACGCCGCTTGAATTCAGCTTATCGTTTACTAAAAAGAACCCTGCTGCCACCCAATCCTGTTATCCAATATCCCAGCGATTTCTCGTGGAAGAGGCGGTCTCGGCTTTCAATCAAACGAGTCTCACACATTCCTACTTTTTACTTATTTGACCTGCATGAGGGCGATGCAGGTGCTGATTATTGTCTTAGTTTGGGATCACCAGTTTTTACACATTGAGGATGTATGCTAAACATGAGTAGCACGGTAGCACCTCGTCGCGCGTCGCGTTGTTCTGCGTCGCGGATTACTAGTGTGCGTGTGCAATTGGTTCCGGTGAGCTGAAGTTAGAAGAGTGTTGCGTATTGCGGGATCGCGCCTTGCTCGCGATTCATTAAAAACAAAACTGCAAACAATCAATTGCGTTGTTGTGTGTTGGTGATTTTTCCTCGAGGGAGCTCAGGTCCAAAGTGTCGTCGTTCGTGGGTATTGTGGAGGAAGATAGTGTGTATTGTTTAGCAACCGTGTAATGTTAGCGATCATAAGCGAGTTTATTTGTCTTTTTAATTCTGTTTCCTGCAACCAAGTGCCAATATCTAGAACTAGATTTTAAAGGATAATACCACAACCGTGCCTAAGGGAATTTTGGTTCGGTGTGCAGGCTTAGTTTGTAAATTAATCGGTGCAAGAAGAGTGTATTAGACACAGATATCATGTTACTACCGGAAGGTTTCCGACACGTAGGCGACGGCTGGGTTGATGTGGTCGAGTGCCCATGGCAGCAGCTGCGGGTCCAGCAGGACTTGGCCATTTAGGACATCGAGAAGAGCTGGTTTGCAAAACAATAAATAATTTATTTCTACGAAATTTTGAAGACAATATCTAATATCCTGTTTTATTTTATTTTGTCTATTTTGTTTTGTTTTGTTTTTCGTTATGCTTGTCTCTTTTCAGTCACATTGGAGCGGTCCATTGTATTTGGCGGATAGTGCTACATACTTTCAGCGTATCGTTAACCAAAACGAACTCTGCTGCTAACCTTTCCCCAACTATCCAACATCCCAGTGATTTCTCGTGGAAGTGCAGAGGATTTCTTGGCTTCCTTCAAAGCGAGTATCATGTCAACACGGTCCTTCCCATTCCCTACTTGACCAGCATTCGGGCACGGCCGGCGCCGGTATTGCTTTATATTGGGTCACCAGTTTTTACACATTGAAGGTGTATGTTAGTCCCAAACATCATCTGTTGGTTCTTTGTGTAAATACAGCTGATCTGGCAATAACGGAATTGCATCCGTGGGCGGTCAATCATGCTCATGCTCATGCTCATTGAGGATGTATGCTAAACATCATCTGTTAGTTCTCTGTGTAATAACAGCTGATCTGACAGCAACGGAGTAGCAATCTCGGGCGTTCAATCATGCTCGTGTCTTGCATGTAAGATATGACTAACATATATTCTCAATAATACGAAACTACAGTACCGTAAAACGGGTCAGGTTTGCCCATATCATTGATAGTTCAAATAAACATTTTTCGTTGATACACTTTCTAGCTATTAACTGTGTTTTTTAATCTGGTAATATTTGGCTTCCGAAAGCTGTAACATTGGTTTAAATATTAAGTTTTTTGATTGCCAAGAACTGAAAGTTGAATTGAGCATAGCTTTTTAAACTATCGGCTCGTGGGAAAAAAAGCAATAAATGCTTGCCTAATAACAGGTTAGAGATATTTTTTTATACGTTAGGTTTGCTAGGGTTCTTGATTAGAGGAAAAAAACTGTAATAAAATTGGTAGCCTTTCCTTTTTAAAAATATAGCTCATGGATGTCCACTTTTGGCGCTTTTTTGCTATAACTTATCGCAAAATCGAGGCGACTTCGCGCTTTTTCATTGAGGCAAAGGGGGAATAACACAAACATTAAAAATAAATAATATACAATTGAAACAAACATAAAAAATTTAAAAATAAAATCAAAAGTTAGGGGGGGGGGGCAACGGCCCTCCCCTGCCCCCCCTTGGCTACGCCTATGGACTGTTTGTCATCTTACATAGAAATTAATTGAAATATTGATTATTTTATGGAAAAATCGATGGCGCATGAAATTAGGGAACGTAAAACGGAAAGTTGCACTGCTAACCTTAAGCCGCATATACAATTTTGATACAACTTCCTTGCGTAAAGCATTTTCCTATTTGAAAAAGTTATAAACAATCATCTTTAACGCGTAAAATACCATTAGCTACGATATCGTTTCGCCATTAAAAAATCATGTTTATATTTATTTTTACTTTGTTCATACCGTGCTTGCTTTGACAAAACATATCATTATGTTATAAGCATGCTGTTGGAAGCATCCATAGAACATAATATTTGTCTTATGGATGTTCTACAAAACATCTGGTATGACCTAAAAGATGTTAAAAAATGCCACATTTATTGCGCTTTTTCGGTTATATGCGTGTATGAAATTGAGTTATTGACGTTAGAAAAAAAAAACATGAGCATGGTCTAAAACGTGTATTATTAACATGAATATGACAAGTGGTTTTACTTGGGTTTTGTGATCACATGACTCGTGGAGGCGTGAGGTAGGAACTTGTGAGGACGAGAGGTCGGTCGCACCCTCTTTCGAAGTTATCCACTCACCATTTGAAGAACAAGTCAAGCCTTTCCATATTTTTCTCCTTCACTCTATACGTTTCCTTTTCGCTCGCAGACTATCCTTCTCATGGCTCGCATGCAGCAGATTTGAATGTGTGGTGTGTTGTTTGTACTAAATCGTGTTTCTACAAACTTTGTTTTCTTATAACATTTATTTTCCTTTATTTTATTTTTAAAAGTGTGCAAACTTTTTGTTCTCAGTTTTATACATACATTTATAAAGATTGGAGTCGGAAAAAATGCGACACTTTGTTTTGGGTGTAGCTTTTCATCGCGTGGGTAAAAAGTAATGAAATTACTAGTAATTTCTAGTTTAGAGTGTTATGTTTATGTGTGCAAAATCGCGATCTGTCAAGTAGTTTTCAAGATGCATTCGAAACAAGAAGAGCTACGCCAGCAAATCTTGGGCGCGGTGATCGATAATTCTGGTCAGTCGGCAAAAGGCGTGGAATCCACCATTCCACCGTGTCCCGCGTTGTGAAGATGTTCACAGCTCTAAAAAGTAGTGCGAATTTCTGTTCAATATCATGCACATAAATGGAGCGTCATAAAACATAGACAACTACATTATGCATCGTGTAATGTTTAGGGACATTGCATACATTGCGGATATTATTGTATGCAAATGTTCTTCTTTGTGAGAACTATTTCATGCAAGTTGCTGCTTCGTGTGGAATGAAATAAAATTTTACATGCTCTGATATTTACATCACAATGAAAACTCAGATTTTTTTTTTTTTGTGTTCCAGGAGACGAAGACCATCGATCGGCGCGCTGGAAGCGGCCGAAAACCGAAAACGGAATACCTAGAGAAGGCGCGGAAGATAAGGCAGTACTTTAAGAATAACCCGAACCTTTCCACCCGAGACGTGGCCAAAAAGGTCATTTCGTCGAAGTGGTTCGTCCAGCAGACCATACGGGCTGGGCTATGTGTTTTTAAGGTCAAGAAGGCGCCAAACCGGACTGACAAGCAAAACACGGTGGCCAAATTGCGTGCGCGGAAGCTGTACCGTGAGTGGCTGGTCAAGCCAGGCTGTCTCGTCATGGACCTCGAGTTTTTTGTCGGTACGTCCCGCATGGAGGTTCCGGAAAAGTTCCGGAAGAGAAAGATGGACAAATTCGCGAAGAAGTACCTGTTGTGGCAGGCGATCTGCGAGTGCGGACGGTACAGCAAGCCGTTCGTTACAGCCGGCACTATAAACGGGCAGATTTATCGAGAGGAATGCTTGCAGAAGCGCTTGCTGCCCTTCCTTCGCTCTCACCGTGGTCCCACGCTGTTCTGGCCGGATCTCGCTTCGTGCCATTACGCCAAGCATGTAATGGATTGGTAATGTGGTCCCGAAGGAGGCGAACCCGCCAAGTACACCAGAACTTCGTCCGATCGAAAAGTTTTGTGCGATAATGAAGAAGAAGTTGAAGAAAAGCGGAAAAACATTCAAAACCGATGAAGCTTTGAAGAAAAGCTGGGAGAAATTGTGTAAGGAAGATGGACAAAGCCTCACCCAAGATCTCATGAGCAGTGTTAAGAGAAATGTACGAGCATTCAGCTCGGGGGAGGAAATTCAATAAATAAATCATGCCAAAACATAGTTAATATGGAGTTATTGAATCCCTGAAAATTTGAGAAGTATCCGATTTAAAATGAATTTTTGGTGATCATTTTTGTGTGTCTCATTTTTTCCAAGTCCAGTCTTTAATTCTAATGAGTTTCAAGAATAACAGAAAACAATCATCAAGCATGTATATATTAACTTATGTTTAAATCATAATTCAACAATACTGCTACTCGGCAATCTTCAAGAGATTTTATGTCCCAACTGGAACAAACCTAAATTGAAAAGTGATAAAGCTAGATTTGAAATTTGAATGCAAAAATAATCTTTTGATTTAAATTATCGTACTAAATAAAAGATTGATTATTTCATGTATGATGTATGATATGTACTACCACCCATTGTAGCACGGAAACTAGTCCGACAGCAATGGGCTCTCCTCTCTGTTAGACTTAATCTTGCCATTGTATGAGGGGCCAAAAAGGGGTTGGTGGATCGATATGCAACATCACTTATACGTACCCACAGGGATTATTTCATACTGAAAAACGAAATATTCGATGCTGAATTGATTGATTGAAATTGTTGCTCATGCCAAAAGGAGTGCTCTAACTCGTGTACCTTTCTCCAAGGCAGTGGCACGTCTTCACATGTCAACCTTGGTTACAAATTAACTAGATAGATCTCGAAGCTCTGTAACTTAGGAATTATATTTTGATAGACATAAACCTTTCCCGATACATTTTTTTATTGACTGAGCATAAATTCAACTTGTGACCACTTTTATGACATCAGTATCTCAGTCCAATTTAAATAAAACCACATCGAATTTGCCAAAGAACTTAAGTGGTAGCAATGTATAAATTATGCAGCTACCTCTACAGTCAGTCATAAACTAGAACAACTCAATTCGTCTCCGATGAGAATACCCGAAGGGTGACCTATCAGGTAAATTTATGATATGAGAGAAAGATGTACTCGAACTACGGCATTTTGCCAATCCCATATCAATGCCGTCCGCCAATCACTCAAATAGCAGAAGCAACATTTTCTTCAAACACATCAAAACCAATACCCACCGGAGAGGCGACGTGTGGCACCAAGAAGCAAACCCCTTTATGCCAATGAGCAGTCGTTTTGGGTCCTGTAAAAAAAAAAAAGAAAAAAAGAAGAAAATGATATGTACATCAAGCATGGAAGGCAAACCTTCAAACGGTTGACAGTTTTGTATTGCTGAATAAAAAAATAAAGAGGATACGATTCTCAATGCCCAATGGGATGTGCTGTGGTGCATATCGAGGATGAAACCGTTTTGAAGCTTAAACGTTTTGCCATTTGGTTGGTTGGTTGGATCGAAAGTAGGAACAAGAAACCTGGTGCCTTCGTCGTTTCTCAGAGCACAAGGAGTTATGAATATTAAATGAAAGGTGGGTTGCTTCTTCGTGTGCGCTTTCGAAGATGGCCCTTTCGTTTCCAATAATGTACCTCATCTGCTGCAGTATCCAAGCAGTTGTCGCATTACGTGCTCAGGTCGAGTGAGGATGATTTGAAAGCTGTTGAACGGTTGAAAATGGCTTTTTTTTTTTCAATAGATGGATTCAGAGATTCTAACACTGAACACACTAACTTGGAACCATTTTAAGCAGTTATCAATCAAATCAACCTTAAGTCATTGTTGACGATTAGCCGTTTAAAAACTAGCATTTTATTTTTCAGTGCGTTATTTACTGATTATAGATATTTTTCGTCCGAATACGAAAATTTCTTGAAAATCGAGCTAAAATTCACGAAAGTACGGATTTTTCATGACTTGATTCATCAGTTTTTTTTTTCTGAATTTGTGTTTGAATTGACGGAAATCATACCTGAAACAATCGACTGTTTCATGACGCTCAAAAAGTCTATCATATCTTTCGAAGGAGAACTCATCGAATCAGTTCGAAGGTATGATTACCGTTCTAAAGATTATACTCGAAGCAAATGCAACAGACAAAACCGATCACCAAAAATTCATTTTAAGTCGGATGTTTTTGAAACTCTCAGGGAATAAATAAATACATATTAGCTATGTTTTTGCAGCAGTTGAGCATTTTAAATCTGAAAGTTGAATATAAGGTTTTGCATTCAGCCGTCTGTGGTGTTTTTAAGTTTTGGTGCAACAGTGTCTGAATACAGTCAGGATGAAGGGTTTTCAAAAAAAAAAAAAAATCAGAGAGAAAACCGTCGATCAGCCTTTTTTTATCTGTCCACCACCTGTCTGCAAAATATAATAATTGTGTAAAGACTGTATTCGATGAAATTTGGACACACGCAATTGTTCGTAACTTTTTAGCGTGTGGGTAAAAATTATTGAAATTTTAACTGAATGTATTTCATTGTGTTGTGTCAATTGTGTAATGAGTTTCGTGAAAATCGGTCGAGTGATTTCAGTGATGGCTTCGAATGAAGAAATAGTGCGCCAACAAATTTTGGGCACTCACTTCGAAAACCCAAACGCTTCTCATCGATGGATCGGAAAACAGCTCGGAATCGCACATTCAACCGTATCTCATGTGATCAAAACGTTCAAGGACCGTAAGACAACCAAGCGGAAAAATGGTAGTGGCAAAAAACGTGGCATATCAAATCCGGAGAAGGCCAGGATGGTATTGAACCAATTTAAGCGTTATCCCAACATTTCGATCAGGGATGTTGCGAAAAAGGCGAAAGTTTCAGTTTGTTTTGTGCAGAAAACAATGAAACGTTCTGGATTACATGTGTACAAGGTCCAGAAGGCACCGAACCGGAGCGATAAACAGAACTCGGTGGCCAAAACTCGTGCAAGAAAACTGTACAGGGAGTGGCTCACAAAACCGTTCTGCATTGTGATGGACGATGAGACCTACATTAAAGCCGACACCAAACAAATGCCAGGACAGGAACACTACGTCGCCACCTCTAAGTTGGCCGTTCCGGAGAGTATACGGAAGAAGAAACTGTCGAAATTCGCCAAATTCCTTGTCTGGCAAGCGATCTGCAAATGTGGCAAAATGAGTCAGCCCTTGATCACCTCTGGGACCGTCAACGGACAAATCTACAAGGACGAATGCCTCCAAAAACGACTTCTGCCCTTCTTGAGATCTCACGATGGCCCGACACTGTTTTGGCCGGATTTAGCATCTTGCCACTATGTCCGGCCCGTCTTAGACAAAGATAATAATGTAGTTTTTGTACCAAAAGACGTCAACCCTCCAAACACTCCGGAACTTCGCCCAATTGAAAAATTTTGGGCAATCATGAAGGCAAAGCTCGTTAAAACTCCAAAACTGATAGAAAATTAACTTGAACTAAAGAAAGTGTGGTTAAAAGTAAGTAAGCAAGTCGGTCCTATCATTGCCCAAAATTTGATGAAAGGGGTCAAGGCAAAGGTGCGGGCATTTGGGTTGGGAGAAAAGGTTCAATAAACCAATGATGTCAAAACTTAACCATTTAGTAGTACTTTATTTCCAGAAAGTTTGAAAAGAATCGGGCTCAAGGAAAATTTTTGGTGACCTATTTTGTGTGTCCAAATTTCATCGAATACAGTCTTTATGTGCCACAGTCACAAAAATGATCGGTTTTGGTACATGGAATGGATAGTACTGGAATTCTGTCCCAACAAACCCAAGCAGGAAATATTAAGCTAAGTATCGAGGATAAACCAATTTGACCAATCATTCATTATTATCCACTTGTACTCTTAATAACCACCACTCAGTAAAATTAGCTTTCCATATTTTTTTTAGACGGGATGGAAAATTTGCAAACAGACTCCTGAAGAACTCAGGGTGTGGGGATGAGGGCGCCAACTCCTTGACCCACTAAAAACCCACCCGTGCCTCGAGGCCCGGCCCTCCTCGGAACCACCTTTCGGTATTACTTCAGGGAGGGGGCTAGGTGTTTTACGCACCCACTATATCTAACTACATAGGTCTTTAGTAGTTAGCTTCGCCAACCTGACGCTGATTCGATCGAGATGCTCCTGGATTCATGTGGTCCATCCAGATCGTCCGCGATTTCCCTACCCGACCACTTAGACCGAGTCAAGACCTGGGTTGGATCGTCTAGGAGTGCGGCATTACCCCAGATCGTCCCAGTTCCTCCCATGTCACAACTGCTTACGGCTTCTTGCCGAATCCCACGCCGTATGGCGCTTCCTCCGTTGTAGTTCGTTTAGCCGTTAAGGGGAGCTTAACGTTTTCAGGGTGCACTACGGGGAGGCGAACTACTTCCACACTCCAAGCTTTACATGTCTCTAGATTGAAACAAATGCTGTAGGGTGAATATGTACAGATAATTTAAGATCCCGCTGCGAGTGATCGTTGAAGGTGAACGGGCACTCGGTCATAGTTTTCTTGTGACTCTCGGGTCATCCGCGTTAGCGCGCATCGCAAGCATTAGAGGAAATGTATTCTTTTCTTTCTATCATTGATTCATACAATCACCCACATACTCACATAAACAGGCGCCTTTGTCTCGGCGCGTCCTTTTTCTCTTTTCAGAACGCGAGTTATGGCGTTATAACCATAAGCCATAACAGGCACAAGAGTTAGCGCTCATTTCGCAACCGATAGACAAGCTCTTACGCAAGAAAAGGCCCTAACCCTTGGCTTTAGAGCCTGGATACAAGTAGAAAACGCCTATGTTCCAGCCCAACTTAGGTTTGTTAGCTTCTTCACTCCTAACGACCTATAGACATATAAATATACATATGCTTTCTCGCCAAGGAAAGCCTCCCGCATAATCCCATCCAACTTTCAACTCCAGATGTCTATGAAGGTAGTATGAGTTCTCAGCATCTTCTTAAGTAGACATCTAATCGACACTTCTCTCAGGTGTTGGGCAAAGAGATCGATGGATGAAGAGCCTGTCATATCGAAGGCAACTCTTCTGGCGCTTCCATCGTCTCTACAACATCCAATCCAGGAGATTGTATGGTCGGAAAATGCTATGCTATGCTACATATTACAATTTTTTTGCAAAGTTGATTTATTCCACCTCCTCTCCTAAATGCCCGCACCTTGGACTGAATGCTACCCATCAAATCCTGTGCAACACTTGCGCCATCTCTCTTACACACTTTCATCCACTCTTTTTTCAAATCCTTGTCGCTGTTTTCCAGAGCTTCCCTGTTTCCTTCATAATCGCACAGAATTTTTCTTTTGGGCGAAGGTTCGGCAATTTTGGCGGATTTACCTCCTTCGGCACAAAAACAACATCGTTGGCTTCGTACCACTCCATCACCGGTTTCACGTAATCGCACAATGCTGGATCCAGCCAGGTGGTTCTTTCTTCTTCCATTTTGTATTTCTCTGAAACACGCTCGAACTGCACCGCGAAAAAAAACTTCTGATGTTGTTATTGTTATAGGGAACACATAAGATGTCATAGTTTACAAATCCGACCACTGCATTCGGGCGAGGCCGGCGACGGTAATGCCTTAGTTTTGGATCACCGGCTTGCACATATCGAGGATGTATGCATCATCATCATCTGATTATCTGTTGGTAATAACAGCTGATCTGGCAATCATGGAGTATCAACCTCGGGCGGTCAAGCATGCTCATGCTCACGCTCAATCGCTTTGCTATTCGTTATTCCTGGGGGTGCGACACATCTAAATCCAGATTCAAGAGGATCGAAAAATCTCACGCTGGCGAATCGATCTCTGAAAAATCTTGTCTTAGCTTGTGAATCTTAATCCATCAACTTGCATCGTGCTCCATCTTTTTGCAGTAAATCTCTAAAATCTTGATCAATCTTCTTCCTATCTACTAAGCGTTCGCACATAAGCAAAAAATTCCTACATATGGAATAGAGTCGCACCCCCTGCGTTTTTCAAAGATTCCTTTAAACCAAAGTCCAACAGATTTCGATCGGACGGAGTTCTGGCGAATTTTATGGATTGCACTCCTTCGGGACAATATTTACATTGTTTGCAATGTACCAATTTTGATCCAAATTTCCATAATGGCAAGATGCCAGGTCAGGCCAGAACTGCACCGAACCGTTATGTGTCTGAATGAATGGGAATAGTCGTTTATTGAGACAATCTTCCACACCCGCCTTCAGGTTCCGTACGGTATCCTCAGATACGCCCGCCGTGACGATTCTGCACCTTCTTTTGAAATCATCGGTACTATTTGCGTTCTTCTTAGTTTCGAAGAGTTTCCGCTTAACTAGAGCCCAGTACTTCTCTATTGGGTGAAGTTCTGGACAGTTTGGTGGATTGACTGTTTTTGGCACATATTTGACCTCTTGTACCTTATATCATTTCAGGACGGATTTCACATAATGACAAGAGGCCAAAATCCCACCAAAACGGAGCTGGAGAGTCGTGGCTTCTGATAAATGGTAGCAACCGCTTTTGCAGACATTTTTTCTCGAACACATCCTTATTGATAGTGCCGAGACGAGAGACGAAACTTTTAGATTTTCGTCCACCACTACATATGGCCTGCCAAATCAAATACTTCTTCGGGAATTTGAACACCTTTTTTGTCCGGAAATGCTCGGCAACGGCGTTCCTGTGCATTGTGGTATAAAAAGTCAGACCCGGAAGCTGTTGAAAGTCTGTCAAAAAATTGGCGTAAAGCTCCTTAGCACGACTTTTTGCAGTGAAATTTTGCTTGTAATCACGGTTGGGCACCTTTTTTACTTTGTACGGCTTCAGTAATTGCCTCTGCTTCATTTTTTGTACGTATGACACTTAGAAATTATGAATTTTACACGAGACGTAATTCCTGCTTCCGTAAAAAGTCGGGGAACGTTAACAAAGATTTCGTGTAAAAGTATGTCTCCGCCACAAAATAGCAATTAGAAAAAAGTTGTGTTCTTTTGTTTTTTTTTTCTCTTCTTTTCTTGGACCATTTGTGCATAAAGGATTTTTCCGCTTGCATTTGTCGATCACAGTCAAGGGGACAGTAAATTTGCAAACACGTGACGATTTTCGGTAGTTTTAGTTTCTTGGCAAGATCGCTGATCGATAAATTCAGATTTTGCTGCCGTTCGTACAAAAGCTGTGTACTTGATTTTGTCTTCCTGGGTTGGGGGGTTTTTGTTGTGGGGGTTGGTGGAATGAAGGGTTTTGGGGGTTTGGGCACTTGATTCGACGCCATTTTACTGAATGTTACATGAATATAAACATGTTGTACCACGAAATAAAGTGTAGAGTTTCAGCTGTCATATAAGTGAAACGTTTTAGCGATCCGTGAAATAATTCAAAATCTACACTGAACGAAAAGTGTCCGAAATTTCACGTGGACAGGCTTTAAATTGATCCATTTATGGTGCCAGTCGTGAAGAAAATGTCACTTCAGAGACTGCTTCCACATATTGCTTGCTACATGAGAAGTTTCATTGGAAACTTTGAAAGTTTGTTTTTGCTTAAAATGTTGAGCAACATTTCCTCTTTGAACCGATGTTTAAAACTCTAGTCGTGGAATCTGCTTTGAATCAGCTTTGCAATATGTTAAGTCGTCCATTATCAAGCAGTCGTACTCTTTCAACATAGTGTCATTTAATTTCCGTTCTGCGTATCGTTACGATTTAGAGCAACACCTACTTTGAAGGATTTCTTCACTTTCTGGATGAACGATGGAGACATTTTCACTTTTTTGGCCACATGCTGGACTGAGACATTTGTTTTTTTTTCTTGAATTCTTTTACCACTGCCTTCCTCTCCGCGATGAATCGAGAATCACGGTTGCCTCCGGAACCGACCCTTCTCCTCAACGCTAAGCCTTGCTTTTTTTTTTATAGCACTTTAGTAACCGTAGATTTTCGACATTTATCGCGCAAAGTCGTTGCCGTGCGACATATCCGGATTTTTCAACTTTTTGTGCAAAATTAGATCACGCACGCGTTCTCGATTCGGCGCCTTTTTACAGAAAAAAAGAAACGGTGGCAAAACAACTTCTCTACCATCGCACACTCATATTAATATTCATAGTGTCGTGCTTCGCAGAGCCGACGCCGCCGCCGCGGCGACCACCCCAACCCCACCCGAAAACCCCGCCGCGGCGAATATAAAACCCCATCCCCAACAATAAAAACCCACTCGCCAAATAACCATAAACCACTAGATACCGCTACAGGTACCTCTCTTCATCTGCTTGTATTCTTTTTTTTTTTTTTGTGTTTTGTAGCTTATAAAATTTTATCTTTTGGGGGGGGGGGAAAAAATTTTACTTTTGTTTTTTTTATAAATTAATACACAGGGGGAAGTGCACCCTCTACAGTTTTCCGAAAAGCAGTAAACTGTAGGTAGAAGAATATTTTCATTACATGAAGGAAGTGCTAATAAAAATATTTCAGCTGTTATTTGTGGGTAAAGGCGTGCTCTTCCAAAGAGATTTTGGGAGGGGTATCAGAAACACGGCATATCGGCCGTCTTGAAGCGAAAAATCTGTTCGGACCTTTTTCCATGATACAGAATTTTGAGACATGAATAACACAAACATAAAAGGTAATGTCAGGAGGATCCTCCAATGAATTTTTTTAAGTCAATTCTACTATAACGAGTTTTATTTAGGTTGATATCCGGCGCTTATCCATTATCGTGCTCAGTTAATGGGCAGTTGATAAATGATATTGTTAACGGTTCCGAAACTACGAGAGAGTACAGCACAAACGATGTTCCTTTAGAAGACTCACAGATTGAATTTGTATACGTAGATAAGGATTTTTAAAAGTGGTGCGATCGTTGGTTACAACAGTATCAAGCCCTTTCATACGATGTGCAAGAAGTTATTGATGCAAGACCAGGCAACATCAAAGGAAGTTTCTCTGTTGAACGACAAAAATGATGAGAGCGAGAGGCTACGGCAGATGCTCAAAGTAAAAGCTGGGACTATACTGCGATTGAAACAACATTTAAAATCTCTCCGACGTCAACTTTTTGTGAGCCAACAAACGAGCAAACGTCGCATAGAAACATCTAGACGGGATAAAGATCTGGTTTCAAAACTGCGAAAAAAGTTGAGGCAGTTGAAAAAGATTAAATCCGAAAACGAAAACTAAGACACAAAGCAAGATTGATTCCGGTAAATTCGGATCCTTGGAGAAATGCTTCCGGAACTCCAACGACAAGACAGCATCCCCCATCCGCCAGAAATCCCGCGCGGGGCACACCCAAAGCTGGTCCTCGTCCATGACGATTGGTACAAAGTCAACCCATTGGGTCGGGCCGACACAAAGTGCTGTTGCCGACACCAATAATAGTACCAGCGGGGAACCACGGGTAATAAAAAGATGCTATCGAGGAGGAAAAAGCGCGGCGAGAAAAAAAACACAAGAGACGAGAACGCAGGGGGGTGGGGGGGGGGGGGGGTGAAGAAACACAAACACTGTGCTATACAATCTGATATGTTCTTCGGGTTCCCATTCGATGGTGTAGGTAAATATATTGAAAAGAACGACCCAACGAAGTTAGCGACGTAAGCTGTTGTAGTTATGACAGTATACAGCAGAACTGCAATTGTCCAATATTGTGTGATTCAATTTATATTTTTCAGCCTGTAGGATCCTGCTTGCACATACATAACAGCCTCGGTAGCAACACCCAAATAGAATTCACCAGGCATGTCAAAAGTGTTGACACATTAAGAGATTGTGGTCTTAAACCGTACGCACTTGTAATGGACCAGTGCTTTATATAACCATAACGCAGTGTTCCAGGGGAACGTAGCGTTTTTCAAACACATAAAGCAGCTGTATGACGTAGATATATCTTCAACACAGGAGCTAGGGCCGAAGTTAAATCTAAAATGCATAGTACTCCCACCGTTCACAAAAATGAATGTACCGATGGCTGTGAGGACATTAAGTGAATCTTGTTCAATAGCGATTCAGCATTACGTAGCAACAGGAGACCTTGCATAAGAAGCCCTCCAGGCCGCAGCGTTTAGTGCTATCGATGACAAATTTTTCGATGCCTTCAATTCAAAAGAACGTTATGCAGATTCTGTTGGGAAGGTAAGTTCGGGGCTCCATAAAATCTGAAAACACTTTACAACCCAAACCACTTTTAATAAAACATATAGTGTTCAAGCTTCCAATCAGCAGTGATGCACTCAGAAAAAATATTGTTAGCATAACAATATTTGATGTAAATTCAACAAGAGTTTCATTTTGCTTTGGAAGCAATAAGATATATTATTGCTAAGTACAAGCTATCTTTTTGCTACTACATTACTATACTTTATTGCTTTTAAGAGCAAGAAAAGAGTCCAAAAAATGGCCACCTTGTGCTTCCACCTTGCATTGCCAGAGGCACAAATTTTCAATCAAAAACGGACCAACGCAACTGGTAATCTTTTTTTTGCTTGCTGCAGCGCAACATAAATAATAAGAAGTTCAGGTACGTTGGTCCGTTATTGATTGAAACTTGTGCCACAGAAAATGCAAGGTGGACGCAGGAGCTAGCTTTTTTTACTCTCATCCTTATCTCCACTTTACACCACTTTTCCCACAAATAACACCAACAACCCCGTCATCCCCGTTCCACAATTATTTTCACAATTACAATCATAACTTCTACAACTAAAACTTACACCCCAATGGTTTTTCAAATACTTTGATTCAAAAAATTAAGTTTATTTTTAACAATTATTATTTTTGATGTTCTTCAAGGGATCACCATATTATCGTTACCCCCCAAAAACCACTTTAATTTGGATACTACCATTAGATTTTGCTGAAAGTGTCCAAATATCAGAGGGCCCAAATAACGTTGGTTCCCCTTCTCATTGCAGTTCAAAATTGAACAAAAAAGACTCACGCCAATCGATTATACTCTCTTCCACTCGGCTACATACATTTCCAGATTGCAAAGGAATCTTCAAAGCTTTCGTCTACTCAAAGGGTTCCATCATGCCTGAAAGGATTTATAGGAAATATGAACGCGCTAAACTGGATATGAGAAAAGTTGAGAACGGAATACGGATGCAAGTACCTGTGTACTAATCCAATCTGCTAGGATTGCCTGGAAAACTTCTTCTCAGAGATTCGACGACGCTGTGGCTTCAACGATGCCCCGAACGATGTTCCTTCAAATACGCCATGTTATCTTCTGTAAGCGAAACATTTGATGAGGGGCAAAACTGCCAAAATGATGAGTTGCAACCCCGTTTGAATGGAAAGGATCTTGAAGAACTTGCCGCTGAACCTGAAGCAATGCTCTCATACGAAGTTGAAGAGCTTGATCTTGGCACATCTTTTGTATGCACAGAGAAAAGAACTGAATGCATTAGTCTACATTGTGGGAATTGCCATTTCAAAACTGCCCACGAGAAATGCCGTACAACGCTGAAAGCGAGCCAGGACGACGAATGCTTCCAAGATGACCACTAGTCATTTGCAAAACCGAACTATCCAGATTAGCCGTTTTTATTCAGAGGTCAGAATTGATTGCAGTGTTGCTCTTAGAGGTTTAACTATTGCACCTGATCCGTGTCAGGAGTGACAACATTGTTCATTGCTTTAGCGCTGAATGTACATACTAGTTGAAATAATCAAAACAGTAGCGCGAACAGAACAACGCAGTAACATTCCGGATCTGTTTCTAACCTGAATGTATGAGTCTTCGTTTGACGAAAGGTAATCACTGATCGCACGAATTTGTTAATGTCCGAAAATGATTTCGGTTTGTGTCGAGAACAAACCTGAGAACACCTGGACCATGGACGATTCAAGACCTTGAAAACAAGATTCCTTCAATCTGATCCTCACCACTTACGTCTCGTGAATTGTTTTGATTTTGTTTTTTTTTTCTGACACTTCAGCGGCTGACATCACGTCAGTAAATCTGTCAATGTTCCACCATGTGGCATCTCATTGCACGTCAAAACATCGTGTCAATATCGGGAATAAAGGCATGATATTTTGACATGCTTGCAGATGCCGTAATTTCACCACATCAGTGGGCACATCAACTAAGTGAACCATGCAGCGCTAGTGGCGCTAGTGAGCAAGCGATTGCTAACGTATTTTTATTTGAATGTTCACACAAAGTTATCGAATAATTTTGTTCTTGCTTAATCTTCTGTCTGCGATAAAACTATGTTTTTTGGGGCATTGTTTGTTAAAATTTGATAACCTACTAAATCTACAACTACAACTACAATTTGAAAATCCTAGGGTGGGAACCAGATTCCGGATGATCTGGTGATCCGATGTCAGGCAGCGTGCCCTGTACCGATTGATAGACTCACTAAAGCGATCGTCGAGCATTTTTATCTCGGCCAGACGGTGGACCTCAGATGTTCTTGTCCTCGGAGGGGTGTTCAGGATCATCCTGAGGAACTTATTTTGAACACGCTGAAGCTTCAGGTGATGTGTTTTTGCGCAACTCTCCCAGATTGGCATGCCGTACTCGATGACTGGAAGCATGATTTGCTTGTAGACAGCAAGCTTGTTTTCCGTTGTGTTGTTTAGGTTATTTTACAATCCTCAGGCGGAACAAGCCTGGGAGAGTTGGAGTGTGGGAATAGGATGACCTGGGTCTTTGCCGCGTTGATACAGATTTTACATTCAATGAAGTATTCTGACAGGACATTAGACTCCGCTATAGGTTCGCTGTAAGCGCTCTTGTTACCCTACCATTGTGGACGACTGCGGTATCATCGGCGAACAACGA
>JAHHFK020004197.1:0-53232 GCA_024533555.2 Aedes koreicus
CTCATTGATAATGGTACTCTTGTTTGTACGTCAACACCGCTCCCGGAGATAATGATTAAATCACTCCATTCACTTTCTACTGTGTCGTCGAGATGTCAAGGATAACCCGACGTCACTGGCAGTTTGTTAGAACAGGAACGATAGCGCGTTTGTCAACAATGATTTCTAGATATTCAAGACTCGCCCACGCAAACCAATATAAGTATCGGATGGTTTTGTCCAGCACCACGAATTCATACAAAAAAAAATTAAAAAAATGTATACTTACTGTACTGTATATGCCAAAGATCCGGTTCTAGAGATTTGTCCTCGTTTGAGACTCCAGCTTGAATGCACCTTGGCTTGCCGTTTTCTGTCGGTAGAAATATAAATTACGCGTCAGCACAGGTCCAGTAGAGCCGAAAATAAATTCCAGAGTGCAGTGACCGGAAAGGGAAAGGAAACAACGAAATAAAAACAAAATAGGTAATATTCTTCTTTTGCTTGATCTCTTTTTAAGCTTTCTCTCGCTTAAACGGTGAAAAGCGCTTCAATCATAGGTGGTCACAAAAATGTCATCAGAAGGATCACGTCACAACCCATCACTTTCCCGATGACAAATTCCGATTTTTCTCCATTTACCCAGAAATCGTACGCAGTAAAAAAGAAAAGCACGTTTTTCTTCACGATTACCCGACTATTAAAATACTAATCACAGTAACTGCAGAGAATTGCAGTGTGTTATTTTTTCTGTTTCTTCGTGACAATCCGAATCGCGAACCGCGTGTGTGGCACCATCACCGACCTCAATGAAGGAGGATACTAATGAACCGACACACTCACACAGCTGGGTCGTGTAGTTAGTAGGAGACGGACACGGCCAGCAACGAACGGAATCGCTATGTGGCGAATACTTTTCTTCTCCGCTCGGTCATTCCTTCGACGGAATGGTTAACGCATTCCCCAGCTCCAGAAGTGCTGCCATACATTTGCTTGTTATTTAAGCCAGAACAACGTTCTGTGAATTTCTTATCTCCTTTACAAGAAGTACCACAAATTTCTTGAAATTATTCCCAAGCTTAAGCTGGGATTTCCCCTATAAATTGCTATCATGGAAGAAAAGCATCATTTTAAAATAAAGAGAACTACTTAACCAACTATAGACAGATTAAAATTAAATTCGACAAACTAGAATGAAAATCAAATTACCTTTCAAATGCTCGAATAACATTTGCAATTTAACATGACAAGGCAGTTCTTTAACCTGCGTAATTTCGTTAATGTTAATGTAACCGACAGTATTTAATTGCATCAGACGGATTCTTCGGTGATTTTCAAGTATCGAACAAAATATTAGTACTTCTTTCAAATGATTTCTTGCCTGTTACAAATCATAACCAATTAAATCGACGTTAAAAGGCAACAGAGCTCAACCCACCCAACTACCTGGCAACACTTCCTACTGGTTCCACCAGCAAAAAAAAAAATGACCAACACCGAACGAAAAGAGCCGCCCTGATGCTGACGACGACCATCGAATGAGCAAGAGAACACTTTCTTCTTCTTCTTCTTCCGCCCATCCCTGCGCCAGCCGTGCCAATCTACGTTCGAGTCCACCCGTACCTGCCTGCCTGCCTGGCAAACGGGATCGACGGCGACGAGAACCGCCACCTCACTACCACACCGTGCCTCTTGTTCTCGTCTTGACGACCATTTATCACTGCAATATGGTTTTCCGGATTTATCCTACTTTCCCGGTACCAAAAAGCACTTTTCCGACACGAACCCGGAACTGACGCATCCGATATGAACACCAGCGGATACGCGCCGCGACACCGATCATCCTTCTGTCGGAACCAGCCACCGGCAACGGAGAAAAATCGGAATTTTTAACCAATTTTCAGAAAAGCACACCACACTCTTGATTGGAAAAAGTGCCACCTCGGCGGAGTAGAGAAGCAGAGAAAAATGCACTAAACACAACAGAACGTACCGACTCCCAAGTAGTGAATGAGCCGACCGTCACCGCGAAAAAGGCAGAAACCGCACGGCTCTTTTTGCCATCGTGGAAGTATGCGCGAACGAGAAAGAGCGATTATAGTATGAGGTGCGCTCTTTCCAACATTGTGCCGAACTGTCACTTCGCAGGGGTGCGAGTGAATATTGTGGACGGAAAATCCTGGAAAGAGAATGAATTTCAAGCGGCATTTTGATCAAAACACGGTCATTGGTAAAATCTAAAATGGTTCAAAACTAACTAAAGGGGGGAAATCCTCCCCAATAATTTTCATTAAGACGAATCTATAATTAAAAGATTCTCTCCGGGCTCGCCCTCTTTCATTCATTACAGCGCCATTATAAAACTTTCGAGGGATTCTTTAGTACAGATCGAAACACAACAGTGCTGGCTAGCATACTCTACAAATAGTAGAATGAAAAACGTAAAGGTGATTGGTTTATGAATGAGGGAGAGCGAGTCCGGAGAGAATCTCTCAATTGTAGATTCGCCCTAATGAAAAAAAAAAAAAACCCTAGATATAACCGAACAAAAATACAAAGTGATACAAAGTGTTAAACTAACAGGATTATCGTACTGAATAAAATAACCAATTAACCAATTAACCAATTAACAAAAAAATTGAATTATCGAACATCAGTAAGGATTTCGTCGTTAGGTGCTCGTTAGTTGAGGGCCATGCCCCAACTAAAATGCACTCATATGTCAAAATTCAATGTCAAATTGAAATTGAAGTTTAAACATCATATCCCTCAAGGGGTCTGTTAATGTTTTTCGAAATGATTATTGCGAGAGAAAAAAAAACGTTTGAAAGTATATTTAATATTTGAATAATGAAATTATTTTATTGAACAAGTAATGGTACATATTACAAGTTACGCTTCTTACATTAATCCTCAATCAGTTTGTTTCGCAGTGATTATATAATAATGTATGAATGTTGAAGATTGAAACTGGATCAATACGAAAATGATATGAGAATTAAGATTCTTCGTTACAAAAACAGCTCAGCCAATATCAACAAAAAAAACCCGTGGCTTCCCATAATCAGTGTTGGTGACTGCCGAAAAAATCGGCGAAAATTATTTATTCGTATCCGTGCTTGAAACAACCACATCGATAAATGTATTGGTAAAGGCATCATACGCAGGAACTCAGTGAGTGAACAAGATTAGACTTTTGTAGATTACTTCATTCCACCACGCAAGCCGAATGGACAACAGCTCTGCCTACTTGTGATTCACTCTTCGTTGATTGAGTGGCTATGAAAATACGACCCAGAAGGATCGCCTGGTGATAATGTTCGGAGACGAGAGATCATAGCATTCAATTGAACAGAATCATTTCTCGTCTTTTAGTTCGAATGACAGTGTTGGAAGGTTTGTTAAGTATGTTCGGTCTGGGAAAAATCAGCCTACTCAATTAGATTTTTTTAAATAATTTTCCTGTCACACGTATCCGATAAATCGTGACAATTCAATTTTTTTTCAGGACTATTGACACAATGTGTTATGCACACCTTATGAATTTTATATCATATAAAATGCAAGAAGAATCGTTATCGAGATTTCGATTGACGAGGGTTAAATATTCATATCATCGATTATCGTTCGTTGAACAAGCATTCGCATTTCAACAAGAATGCATACATGTTTTGTTTTATGACACCTGAAAAACCTTCTGTACCGGACAGGGAATCCACTGCATCCGAGTTGGTAATGCCGTACCATTACCAACTAAGTAACCTGTGCCATCATCAGTATCTACCAAAACCGAAAATATTGGCCTAAAGGAACACATGCAACTTCATATTAACATTTGGTATTTAGTTGCTACATATTTTCTGTTTTTCCCGCTGTATTTACTGGCTCCACTGTGCTTTTCGGCTTCCGATTCTTTTTTGCTTTGAACGCGGCACCACACAATCACCAAGTGATCCGATCGGAAGCTTCGAGCACTAGCACACAATCGAATCAGGAAACGAAAATGAATCACCAACAGAAGCCAACGAACGAATCAATAAGTTGTTCAAGCAAGCAGTGATGAACACGCATACAATTCACAGGCGACGAAGTTCATGCTATGTTCATTCAATGTTTCTTTTGGCCCATCCGTTTTTAGTTTGAGAGGTTAAGCAGAACTTCTCATTGTGTGCGTCTATTGTATCAAAGAAGAGCGTGCAACGAGTGATTTATGATACGATTGGAACCATCCTTGCCCATAATGCAGCCATATTTTTTGCTGAAATTTTAAGAACCAAACCTGCTGCTGCAAAGTCCAAGGCTAAGGAGAATGAATATGACGATTCTGGATCTGAAAGGCAGCTCAGCTCATTTGTTTCTCATTTCCAAAGTCAAAGTCGACAATATCTGTCGTGACCTGATCGAAGTTTCCAGCCTCGATAATGTCGATTCACTGTTGCTGCTGCTGCTGCTGGTCCGTTACTGACAAAGATCGTTACAAGAATGAGCTGAATCAGCACAGATTTTTGCATAGCTTACTACAACTTTTATTTCGTTTCACGCTAAGTGGAATATACTCATATCGAATGATTATACCCTAATTTAGAGGTAATTAAATACTCTTAAAATCTTACAATGCATCTTAACATTTCCTTCACAAATATTCTATGTACTACAATATCATCCAGATGATAGTTATTAAATACATGCTGCACCAATACTATTGTTAGGAAGGAAAGTACCCGAAGACGTGGATAATCCATTTTATTGTCCTAATCGATAGGTTTATGCTTTAAAACATTTATTTGTAAAATTTGGAATGTGGTCGGCGCATGCCACTTGGAAGTGGTGACCACAATCTTTAAACGGCGTTTTCTCGAAACCATATTTTTCAAATTGCCGTAAGTGATTGCGAAAAACGTAGTAAACCGATTTTCTTCACCCAGCATTTATTTTTAAGGACCTGAAAAACTACTCTAGATAGACTACGGACATGAAGAAGAAATCATTTTAAGACCATTTTTGACGCGGAATTTTGTTTAAGTCATAATCTATCTAGAATAAAAAAAAAAACAATCAACCCACCGGTGGTGAGACTGCTCAGCTAACCACAACTTTTTTTTTATTGTTCTTCTTCAACAAAACATCAACATCATTAGTGCAGCGTCGCATCAATTCAAAAGTGGTGGGGTAATGAAGCGTTAGATTAGCTTTAAGAATATAATGATACATTACCAATGCAATGATACTGTTCGACTACTTATGCACCCCCACGTAATAGACACCCCTAGCACCCTCTGTGCCGAAAAACTAACTCTACACTTGCTTTGTATCTCTCCCACCAAACATGAAAATACAAGTTCTATTTCATCAGTTGAGTGAAACGGTCGCGTTTTATTTTTTATTCCAAAAACCGAAACTTGAAATATAGACCGATAGTACAGTCCACTACTTTCCGAAGGATCATGTGGTCCTTCTAGAACCGGATTTTACCGGATACGTGAAAATTCGACGCGGTTCAGTGAACGTTCCGCGATTCCGACCTGAGCATCCGTTTGCGCTGCGGCCAAATTGGTGTAAGTGACGCGCCGGCAGCTTAGCTCGTGGCGGTCACTTCGAAAAAGAAAACATTTCCCGTTGAAATCCTCCACCGGTGGTACAGTTCCGTTGCCGAGAATCGGCTGAAGTCAAAATTTGACCCGTTGAAGTTGCGGTTTACGGGTGAAAAGCGGTTTACTGTGTGGAGTCGATTCTTCTGTTCGCGTCTCTTTCGTTCCATTTGGAGACAATCGCCGGCCGCTGCCGGTTTTTGTGAAGAATAAGATGCATCGGCGTTTTGAAGAAGAAGTGATTGAACAGCTCGGCTAAGGTGGTGTGCGTTTCTACAAAATGGTTTAGTGCGCGAGTGAGACAGAGTATGTCGTCGTCGTGGCTGAGTGAAGATGTTTGCGACGCCACCGCCGAAGAAGGATAAGTTTCCGAGAACGCCGATTAGTGAACAAATACAACAACATAAACAAAGAGAAGAATTAGCGAAAATGGAAGAGCAACTGAAGGTGTTGGTTCATCAGAGAGGGGCAGTGAAAGGGAAGTTGACGCGGGTAAAAAGTGCTTTACAGCATAGTGATGCGGAACCGAATCCAGACATTGTGAATATTCACTTTCTGCAGCTCCACCAAAAGACGGTGGAGAATTGCTATCGTGAGTACAATGACTTTCAAAACAAGATTTATGCACTACCCCTCTCTGACGAACGTCGTGCTGAACAAATGGATAAGTACGTCGATTTCGAAATGCTGCACAACGACTTGGCCATCCAGCTAAGTATGTTGCTTCAGCAAGCAACGTTGGACGCAAACACTGGTGCAGCTACCCCTCCAGGATTGGCAAACGCTACTGCGGCGTCGTCTCAGAAACCACTACAGCAAATGTTCCCTGCCCAGCCCTACCTCCCACCGTTGCAAGTACCCCTACCGACCTTCGACGGGTCGTATGAAAAGTGGTATTCATTCAAATCGATGTTTACCACCGTGATGAATCGGTACAAGCAAGAGGAGCCAGCTCTAAAACTGTACCATCTAAGGAACTGTCTCGTTGGCCAGGCAGCTGGCATCATCGATCAGGATCTAGTCAACAACAACGACTACGATGCCGCATGGAAGGTTCTCGAACAAAGGTACGAGGACAAACGCATCATCATCGACAAACACATTGAGAATCTGTTTAACCTACCGAAGGTTGGGCAGGAGAGCGCTGTCAACATGAGGAAGTTAATTGACGTTTCGACGAAAAACGTTGACGCCTTGCGGAACCAGCAACTACCAGTGGCTGGGCTTGGGGAACAAATGCTGGTGAACCTCATTGCTGCGAAAATGGATAAGAAGCTGCGGGTGGCTTGGGAAGCCCGCCAGAAGAAGGGAGTTCTGCCGACGTACACCGCTACGTTGGACTTCGTACAAGAACAATGTCGAATCTACGAAAAGATCGACACGAAGCCGATGTCGGAGAGTGTGAAAACGAAAGTGGCCAAAAGCCACACACTAGTGACAACCAGTGACAATAAGAGCGAACAAAGGTGCCAAGTGTGCAAAGCAGCACACGAACTCTGGAAATGTGAGTGCTTCAAGAGCAAAAATGTGAGTGATAAATATGACATTTTGAAACGGAGCGGTGCGTGCTTCAACTGCCTAGTGAAAGGCCATCGTACCAGTGCGTGTACCTCGTCCCATTCTTGTCGTGAGTGTGGCAAGAAACACCACACCTTGCTGCACGTTGATGACACTGCGAAGAAAACCACTGCAAAGCCAACGGAAGCACCTGCAACATCGGAAGTTAAATCCAGTGAGAATCCGAAAGCCGGCAACCGAACCGGTGCGACGACTACGTTGTGTGCAAGTGTTGGTGGTACGATGAAGCAAACTTTGCTTTCGACTGCCGTGGTGTTGGCCCACGGCTTGTGCAGCACTCCCTATCCTTGTCGAGTGCTCCTGGACTCCGCGTCGCAAATGAACTTTGTGACGGAGAGATTTGCGAATCTGCTCGCGCTGAAAATGGAGCCTACTAACTATACTGTTAGCGGTTTGAACGGCAATAACACACGAATTCGCCGTATGCTTCGCACCACTGTAAAGTCCTGCCACGGTGATTATGCTATCGACTTGGACTTGCTGGTGACCCCCCGAATCACTGGTGACTTGCCGGTGAAATCCTTCGATGTTTCGGACTGGCCTATCTCGAGTAAGCAAGAGCTAGCCGATCCGACATTCTACAAACGAGGACGCGTTGATATGCTGATCGGCGCCGAATACTTTTGGGACCTGCTGGAGAATGACCGAATCGAACTCGGCCCGAATCTGCCAGTTTTGACGAACACCAAGCTTGGGTGGATCGCTGGAGGAGTGATCGCAAACGACGCGCCAGTCGTCGCGCGCACATTCTGCCAGACTGTTGACGACGAGCCGTTAATTGAGCTGCTGAAGAGCTTCTACAGTGTGGAGGCCTGCGACCAGATCCGTACACATCCTACGGCGGACGACGAACGATGCCTAGAGCATTTCCGACGCACACATCAACGAACAGCTGAAGGGCGATATGTAGTGCAACATCCCTTCAACGAACGAAAGTACGAGCTGGGCGAATCCCGTGAGATGGCGTTGAAGCGGTTCTTGCACCTGGAGCGAAAACTGGACAAGCAGTCGGAACTGAAGAATCAGTACTCTGAATTTATTCGGGAATATGAGCAGCTCGGCCACATGCGTGAAGTGCAGGAGGAATCGACCGAGGCACCGAGTTCGGTATTTTATTTACCGCACCACTGCGTACTGAGGCCAACAAGTACGACGACCAAATTGAGGGTCGTATTTGATGGGTCTGCGAAAACGTCCTCTGGCGTTTCTATAAACGACGTACTGCTGACTGGCCCAACCGTCCAGAACGACCTCGCCGCTATTCTGCTCCGATTTCGGGGATTCCAGTACGTCTTCACGCTGGACATTCCCAAGATGTTTCGCCAGGTCGGCGTACATTCTGATGATACGAGGTACCAACGAATTTTCTGGCGGTACAATCGAAACGATCCGTTGACAGTTCGTGAACTGCTGACGGTTACGTATGGCTTGGGGCCATCACCCTTTCAAGCTACCATGGCGCTCAAGCAGACCGCAACGGATTACGAACAAGAATTCCCAGAAGCCGCGAACGTAGTCGAAAAAGGTACGTACATGGACGACATCCTGACGGGTGCCGACACTCTAGCTGCAGCATGCCAACTCCAACGAGAAGTGACAGGATTGTTGGCAAAAGGTTGCTTCGATGCTCACAAATGGTGCGCAAATCACCCAGACATCCTTGAAGGTGTACCTGATGCTCTGCGGGGCAACTCTTTCGTGGTTACGGATGACAGCTCGAAGATGATTGTGAAGACTTTGGGCGTGACGTGGAATCCAACCGAGGACTGGTTTTCTGTGTCCATCTCCGAAGACGATTTAGACGACGTGACACGAAGAAAGCTTTTGAGCCAGCTTGCGAAAATCTTCGATCCACTGGGCTATTTCGGTCCGGTGATTACTACTGCGAAACTTATTCTGCGAGAGGTAGGCGAGCTGCAAATTGACTGGGATGATTCAGTTCCCGCTGACGTTGGCTCTAAGTGGCGGAGACTACGAAAGGAAATGACGCTTTTGAATGCAGTTCAGCTGCAGAGGTGGATCTCCTGGAATGATCCGCATCAGCTCGAATTTCATGGATTCTCTGATGCCTCTGACCAAGCGTATGGGGCATGCCTCTACACGCGTGCTATTTTCGCAGACGGCACCGTTCGAATGAAGCTGATTTGCAGCAAGTCTCGTATCCTACCGAAGAAGAAGGCGAAGGAAAAGGCTGTCACGACGCCACGCGCTGAGCTCTTGGCGGCTTTACTACTCGCCAAACTGTGCCTGAAGTTTCTTGACGCTACGGAGTTGGAATTTGAATCTGTGAATCTCTGGAGCGACTCTACAATTGTGCTGGCGTGGATTAAGAGGTCGCCGCACATGATGCTCACCTACGTGTCCAATCGGGTAGCTGAAATTAAACAAATTACATCGAATTACATTTGGCGCTACATTCCAACACACGAAAATCCCGCCGATCTGATCTCGCGGGGTGAACAACCGAAAGGGCTTGTGGTGTCCAAGATGTGGTGGGATGGTCCGCCCATACTGAATCGCCCCGTCATCCAGACGATCGAGGAAGCAGAGATACCCGATGAAGAACTTCCTGAAATGCGGGCTGGTGTAACACTGGCTCTTGTGACTCCCCAGCGGTTGAAGATTTTCTACGAGGTAAGCAGTTTCTCTAAAGTCGTGCGTTGCATGGCCTACCTGACGCGCTTTGCAAGGTACATCGCGTCCAAGAAAACGAAAGTGGTGAAGGGTTCGCTCACTGCAGAAGAAATCACGAAGGCGACCCTCTTGGTAGTACGGTTGGTCCAATACGAGTCGTTCCAGCCCGAAATCCTTGCTCTTCGTGACGGTGCGGACACGAAGCATCGACTGAATGGACTGAAAGCTTTTCTGGATCCCGAAGACGGTATTCTACGAGTGGGAGGCCGTATCAAGCGCGCCTTCATTCCCTACGATAGCCGTCACCAAATGCTACTCTCAGCGAAGCATCCGATTACCGAAGCGCTAGTTCGCCATCTGCATCTGGCGAATTTGCATATCGGGCAGAAAGGTCTGCTCGCGCTTGTTCGCCAGCGATACTGGCCACTGAACGTGAAGGCTACAATACGCAAGGTAATTCGAAATTGTATTGCATGTTTTAAGGCCAACCCCCTGAAGACAACACAATTGATGGGCGACTTGCCGTCGTACCGAGTTCGACCAGCTCCAGTGTTTTCTAATACCGGAGTGGACTACGCCGGTCCGTTTTGGATCAAGTCGTCATCTACAGCACGAAAACCGACGATCACCAAGACCTACGTGTGCCTGTTTGTATGTATGCAGACACGGGCAATCCATATTGAATTGGTCTCAGACCTGACGACTGATGCGTTTCTCGCAGCGCTGAAACGTTTTACCAGCCGACGCGGGTACCCAAAATCGATGCGTTCCGACAATGCGACTAATTTTGTCGGGGCCAAATCAGAGCTTCACGAGTTATGGCAGCTGTTCCAGACTCAGTGTGCTACTAAGAAGATAACGAGCTTCTGCACCGAAAATGGGATGGAGTGGTCTTTTATTCCAGCACGCAGCCCCCACTTCGGAGGCATTTGGGAGGCGGGCGTGAAGCAGGTAAAGCACCACCTAACTCGAATCGTAGGCGATCGCAAATTATCTTACAAAGAGTTATACACTACGTTGACGCAAATTGAGGCGATTCTTAATTCACGGCCTCTCGCACCGTGTTCTGACGATCCGAGCGACTACACCGCCATAACACCAGCACACTTCTTGATTGGACGTGAAATGCAAGCCGTTGCTGAACCATCCTACCTGGACCTGAAACAGAATACCCTCTCGAGATGGCAACTGGTGCAAGGCATGGTGCAACACTTTTGGAAAAGATGGACAGCGGAATGCCTGCCGGAGCTCCAGAATCGGCAGAAATGGTTGAAGACGAAGCAGATTGCTGAAGGCGCTTTAGTGCTACTCATGGACAAGAACCTCCCACCATTGCAGTGGGCACTAGGAAGGATCACCGCGACGCACCCTGGCGACGATGGCGTGACTCGCGTTGTTACGGTGAAGCTTCCGAACGGAGGAGAATTCAAAAGGGCAGTTACTGAAATCTGCATGCTGCCATTGGATGAAGATAAAGTTTGAAATAGGTATTTCAACCCGGGGATGATGTTCGACTACTTATGCACCCCCACGTAATAGACACCCCTAGCACCCTCTGTGCCGAAAAACTAACTCTACACTTGCTTTGTATCTCTCCCACCAAACATGAAAATACAAGTTCTATTTCATCAGTTGAGTGAAACGGTCGCGTTTTATTTTTTATTCCAAAAACCGAAACTTGAAATATAGACCGATAGTACAGTCCACTACTTTCCGAAGGATCAGCATCATTGCATTGGTAATGCATCATTACATTCATAAAGCTAATCTAACGCTTCATTACTTGACAACTGTTGAATTGATGCGATCCCGCATTAATGGTGTTGATTTTGTGTTGAATAAGAGAAATAATATAATGCTTGTGGTTACTTGGGTTATATCCGACAAAATTGGTTGATTACACGGGTACTATTTGTATCATGTGAAATTTGCGGAAGATACCATTGTTTACGTTTATCAGTTAAACCCTAATGAAATTTTTTTGGTCGAATTGACCAAAGAGTTAGCTCGCTTAGAAAAAAGTACCCAGTGGAGCAGTTAAGTGTGGGAAGCCAACGTTGGGTATACTGCCGTGAAACGCATATCAGTCCCACCCGAGGTCCCACCTTTGCTTGCTTTCCTATTCATATGGGACTGATATGCGTTTCACGGCAGTATAATCATGTTAACCTACCGTTGGGTACAAATAAATTACTTCTGGGTAAAATTCAACCCCAAAGTAAGTCATTTGTACCCAACGGCAGGTAAGCATAATTATACCCAACTTTGCCGTTCCACACTCGTTTCCATACTTAACTACTCCGCTGGGTACTTTTTTCTAAGGGAAGGTGCATTATGAAATTTGGATGCACTATTATGAAATTTATTCAAGCACCTATCCAATAACACTACGGAGCATAGCACACAGTCACTATTCTCTAGCAGTAAAAAATCTTTTTGCAAGTCTCGAAAATGTCCAAAAGGCCGGAAATGAAAAATCGCGCAAAACACGGCTGAAACAGGTAAGTTCTCGTTTGGCGAGAGTATTTTATTTGATAACAATTTTGTCTATTCAACCATCTAACATACAGGTCCGACAACAATCAAAACAGCTGGCGGCGAAAGTAGCACAGAAGGAACTGGCGAATGTGGATAAGCTGAAGCAAGTGAAGTTAAAAAACTTGAAGCAGAAGTAGCTAAGGGAATTGCAAGCAGACTACCGGAATACACACATTGCCTCGAGCATGTTCTCATGATGAGCTCATAAAAATGCGGAAGCACCAGAATAATGCGTAAAAAAAGAAAAAGGCTGCTCTCATTTCCCGCAAGCACAGTCTTGGATCGTTCCATTCTGGAATCGCCCCGAAAACCGGCGGGAAAGTTGGTGGACCAACCAAGAAGACTCCTCAATTAAACTCAGCCGAACGGCACCCCTTCAAAGCAGTCGATTACGATTCCAAGTTCTGTAAACAGTCAAACAGATCCGGGAACATCCAAGGTACAGTAGTACAACTTCAATACCAAGCACCGAAAGAAATACGACCAACTGATTTCGTTTGTTTAGCGTAACGATATAATAAAGGAATGATAATTGAATGCAATTCAAGAAGTTGCTAGGTTGGAGAGATTTCAGAACGATATGTTGCACGGAAGGAGGTAAGAATGATAAGTCATTTCGGATCGGAGGAGTTTTTCCTCAACTCTGTCCAATTTCAAACACACTTCCGCAGGATCGGATCGATGTCAAGTTACTTTGGAAAAGCTATTGAGAAATCCTGTGCTTAAAAATAAACTTTTTTCAATGCAATATATAAAAAAAGTGATCTAATTTATTGTTGTGCTGTTGATTTAGTTCCGTACCTATGTGATATGTTTCATGGAAATTTTCTCCAATTGCGTCCAAGTTTTGATATACGACCAATAAAGTAGAATAATTCCCTGCCATTCATTTCAGAAAGGGGTATGGGCGCTTTCTGCCATCTTGGTTGTGGTCAGGTTTCATGTGTGAACGGGTTGCCACATCAACGTTCAAAAGTGCCCGAACCAAATGAACAGTTCGTAATGGTCACTAACTTGAAGATGCGATGGGAGATCATTGCCCTGATATTCCCAAATGTAGCACGTAGTAAAATGTCTCTTTCATTACATTACATAAGTTTGGTAATTTTTTAATACTAACCAAGATGAATACTCTATTTTCAGAAACGGATCATACGCGGCAAAGATAAGTGAAAAGGCAAGTCAACAAATCTTTTTTTATTTTTTCGAAACCGCTGGAAATTCGTACTCTGAGAAACCGTAGTACCAACAATTAAATCATGGTCAGGACCCAAGTAACCACAAGCATTATATTATTGCACTTATTCAACCCAAAATCAACATCGATAATGCGGGATCGCATCAATTTAACAGTTGTCAAGTAATGAAGCGTTAGATTAGCTTAAAAATGTAGTGATGCATTACCAATGCAATAATGCTACTATAGCAATGTCTTATGGCATTACAAAAGATATAGCATAAGTTCGATCTTAGTGGGGCCTTTTTCAACTTTAATCCAACTTCAATGAAGCACTAGTAATACATATGCCCTATATATACATGCTATTACAGCCTCGTGGTTACTTGGGGATGACTATCGCATATAATGGTTACAATAACCATGAAAATGGTCGAATTCACCAAGTTCATGGCATTTTTGACTATGATCATGGTAACAAGGACTATTCCGACATTATGGCAAATGTTGGATCAACTATTATTAATGGTCGTTTTGACCATGATCATAGTCGGTTCAAAATCACTATACTGCAATAGTCATCCTAACCCCCAATAATGGTAAAATTGACTATCAAATGCCTCTCTGTGTACAACACTAATATTTCTCGAGTACTTTTTCAAATGGACGTAAGTCACAAAATGTAAACAAACGCGTTGTTCATGGCATGTTGTTAAAAAATCATGTATATATGCCCTTGTTTGATGAAGTTTCCGATGGATTATTCTTGTAAGATTTAACTAACTTTTTTCAAAACGGTGTAAAATCACTTTTGCACTCTTTGGGGAAAATGGTAGATACGTCGCTTGTGTTGAAAAGTAACTGCGAAACATTATTATATCATTTGGATGCCCCTTAACGACTCGTTAGTAAAAGTCTTTATACCACAAGGTTAAACATTTACATTTTTTTCAGTAAAAATTGATTTTTTTAGCAAAAATATGTTTACAACGTTTTGTTACACAGCAAAAATAGTTGTTGAATATTACACAGAATCAGATGCACATAGGTCATTCCATCGGTAATGTATGTAATGTTAGGTTGTCTCGACGTACACAATATAATGATGCACTGCTTATCGATGTAATTTGGTCGATGTAAACGAGACAACGTAACTCATCGAGACAACGTGAATAATCGTGACGTACTATATAGTCGTGACGTTTACAGCAGAAATTAAAACACAAGGATGGTTTTATTATTGAAACTCAAGCCCTTACATTATGAAGAATGAAATGAGAACGACCTTATTAAGTCTTTATCATTTCGATTGGGTTAACATTAACAAATGCAAATCCCAATCTTAACTACGATACATTCTATGCATTTACGGGAATGACAATAATCTAGATCATGTCACAATAGACTTCCATTACGAAAGGAAGGATATGAATGCATATATAAAAATGGGAAATTTGACATCAACCCTATCGCTTTGCCTCAATTAAACCACTAAAGTCATACTCACTAGTACAATGCAAAGGAAGAACATTTTTCCGCAACGATTCTTGCATAGCTTTCCATTCATCGTCTCCGAAACTGTTCAGACCAGGCATAATCAGAATCTTTTTCGTCAAATTTCCCGTCAGATGGTAGGCTTTTTGATGGACCACTAAGTTAGTAGGATCTCGGCTCCGGTAAAAGCACAAATTACACTGGAACCCGGAGGTGGCGTGCTCAGCATCTATGTGCACCAGAAGCACATTGTTGTTTGCCGCTAAGATGTCACAATAGCCAACATTTCCATCTGTTAGTATTAGGGTCGTCACCATCGTCACTCCCGCCAGAACCAAGTGCTCCACTAGCATGCGAAAATCATCCATCACGACTTCCTCCAGATGATGCTGGAGGTTTTGCATGGCTTTCACTTTGTTTATTTCCACCATTACTCGAATTATCGCCATTTTTCCATCTGGTCCATATTCCACACCGTCGGAAATGTTATAGTCTTCTGTCTTGTCACTCGCATCCGGATCATACTCAGCCGGAGTTTTTTTCTCGTTTCACCAGCTCTTTGTTCAAATCAAACCGTCTTGTACCGTTGGAATCTGCAGCGTCGGTACGATTGCATCCGCTTCCGAGCATAACATCGGTTCTTCGGTAGAGGGCATCAGTTCATGTGACCTAGAAGGGGGCGACCCCGGCGTAGTGGTTAACATCCATACCTCTCACGCCAAAGTCACGAGTTCGAATCTCACCTCCGAAATCGTGTAATATTCAACATTTTTTGCGGAATCCTTTATGTGCATTGGTTTTCGTGTAATATTTATGTTTTTGATATGTGATTATTACTTTCATGCAGCTAATAATTATGTTCTGATGTATTTTGAAGAGCGATGTAATATTCCATCAAGTGGATATTATTGTGCATCGAATTTGCTTGATTACATCAGTTTTTAATACGTTAGCATCAATTACGTTGATGTATATTACTTTTTTTTTTGCTGTGTATAGAAAACAATAATACGTCATTTTAAAAAGTTCGACGCATCTGTGTGAAATATGACAACTTGAAGTAACATTTCGACGTGACAACATTGTCATTCGCAGAATAGCGTATCATTTTGACGCAAGTAACATGCCATCTATCATACTGACTTGTCAAAATGACGTATTATCTTTTTCGATTGCAGACCGTTGCACGAAACATTTTTCTAAATGAAGCTTGAATTTTCACTCCTACACACAAAGAATTCTTGTATTAAAAACTACCATTTTACCCGACTATGCCTATCTTTAAAACTACCATGAAATTTCAGTCAAATTTACTACGTTTATGGTACAACCTTCAACATGTGTGGTATATTTGACAGACCTCATATTGATATCAACCACACCATGGTCGATCTAATTGCAGGCATGGTAAAATCAAACGCATTTATGGTCAGGTGAAAATTGTTGGTGTTTGCGCTTAATTTAATCCTCGAAATGGTAGTTGCTACTGCGGTTGTTTTTGCGTGTAGTGTAGTTTTTAAGCACAGTTGTAAAGAAAACTGGGAGCACGGTTTGAGTCAATGCCCGGTCTAGTGAGTATGCTATATTGCTGATAGGTAAATGGGGATGAATAGAATGTAAACAAAAACAAAGAGGAGAAATTATAATCGTTTCTTGGATATATTTTAGGAAACAGTGAAATCAGTGGAAGTTAAATTAAATTAAATTAAAATAAAATTGAAGTGGAAATTGAATATCTTTCAAAGATTTATATTTGAGTTGTTCGGTGAGGATTTAGTGGATTATTTTAAATGAATTTGTAATACTAAACATGCGATGATGCCTACTTTAATCCAGGTTGGAAACACACAACACGAATAAGAAACAAGGTTCCGTAAACTAGTGGTAAAAAAGGCGGACAAAAGTCCTGAATTTATAATCGTAAGTAGCTTCAACCTAAACTGTGAAAAATAGTAGAACTAATGTACGAATTTAAGCAGGCTAGTGTTGGAACTTTAAACATAATCGAATAAGAGGAAGAACCAATCACTCGTAGGAAGAAGGAAAAACTATCTATTGTGAGTAGTTTCATCTATTTCGATAATTATATAATATTAACCGAATTAAATTTGCAGTTTAAGCTGCGTAAATTAGCTGCTATAAAAAATTGGTGCAAGCCTTTAATAGAATTCCGAACAATCTTAAAAATAGATAGTTTTTCCTTCTTCCTACGAGTGATTGGTTCTTCCTCTTATTAAAATAGATACACGGAAAAGCTATTACCTACGATGAGTGTGAATCTCACAATCACGGCATGCGGTGCCTGCTCGACGACTTCCGAGATTGATGAAGGGATGATTGGCTGCGATAGCTGCGATAAATGGTATCATTATCGCTGTGTAGGTGTACAGGAGTCGAACATCCGTGATCGGGAGAAGTGGTTCTGCCCGACGGAAGACTGTCAAAAGGTAGAGGAGCAAGGAAAATTGATGGAAGAACGGAGAAAGAAGAAATCTTCGAAAAAGAAGCTCGTAACGGACGAGAACTCGGACAAATCAAGTGTCAAGTCCGATCGGCAGTCCGGTTCGCATCTCGAGAAAAAGCTTAAAGAGCTAGAGAAAGAGCAAAGAGCGAAGGAAAATGAGTTGGAGATGGAACGTCTGCTGTGGATGAAAAGGATGGAAATGGATCGGATCCTGAAAGAAAAGAGACTCCAAATGGAAAATGAAATGAGGAAGCGGGAAAGGGCCCAGGAAAAAGAGTTGCTTGAGAGAGCGCTTAAGGATGAGCAAGAGCATTTGGAACAAATAGAGCAAATGCGAGAAAAATACAAGAAGAAGATGGCAGGTGTAAACAGAAGAAATAACACGTCATTGAAAGATACTAAAAAACATGAAAAAGATCTTGAGGATGGAAAACCCATATCCAGCAAACTAGCGCAAAAGAAGTTAAAGAACGGATCGAAACCCACCAAACGTTCAGGAAGTGAAAGGAGAGAAGGAAAGTCTGAGTCAGATGATTACAGCAGTGAAGAAGAAATCGAAAAGGAGAGAACTGATACCGAAGAAGAAGGATCGGAAGAAGAAGAAGAGGAACGGGACGACATCGAGGAATCGGAAGAATCTGGAGAGGAATCAGAGAAAGAAGAGAAATCGGAAAGGAAATTGAAAAAGAAAAAAAATAGTTCCACACGGGTTGGGGCAGCAAACCGCTGGACCCACGAGGGCGCAATTGGCCGCGCGAAATGGAATCTCTCGGAAACTTCCCATATTCACAGGGAAACCGGAGGAATGGCCTATGTTCATAGGCAGCTATGAAGCATCAAACGAAGCCTGTGGATATAACGACGTGGAGAACCTAGTTCGTCTACATGAGAGCCTGAAAGAATCAGCATTAGAGAGCGTACGGGGACAATTGCTGCTACCGAAATCGTATCGAAGTGATCTATAAGCTGCGACAACCTACGGTCGTCGGAAACGTTACATTACCAAAAAGGAATCAGTTAGAACCTAAAGCCAGAAGTGGTCACTTTTATTCTTTAGGAAACGTTTGCCCCGAAGTGGCGGATTTGAAGCAGCATCTCGTCAATCCGCTGCTGGTACAAAGTCTAGTGGACAAACTATTTTGTCCGAGAATCGTGTCGGTAGGTTAAAAACAAGAAAATGAAGGCCTTTGAGGACGTTTGCCGATTTTTTGTCGAGAATCGTGTCGGAGGATGTGAGGCAAATGCTTGTATCGAAGTCAAAGGAGAAACTAAGGACAGTCGCTACGGAAAAGCGGGAAAAGGAGGAGTGAAGGAGAAGGGAGCGGTCTATAACCATAGCGAGACCGTAAGGTCGACTAATAGCGCTACTCCAATTAACACCCCAACGTCCGGGAGTCTAAAGCCTTGCAAAGCGTGTAAGCGAACAGATCACCGGCTACGGTTTTGTCAAGACTTTAAGGCAATGTCATTTACGAATCGCATGAAGGTTGTCGACACAGGAAAGCTGTGTAAAATATGTCTAAACGACCACGGAAATGCACCGTGCCGGTTCAAAATTCGATGCAACGTAGGCGAGTGTCAAGAGCGCCATCACCCCCTGTTGCATCCAATATCAACGTCAATTGTGATGAACACACACATTCATCTGCAAGGGACGATCCTATTCCGGATGATTCCAGTGTCGCTACACTGGGGAAATCGAACGGTGCAGACAATAGCCTTTCTAGACGAAGGAGCTTCAATTACGTTGGTGGAGCGATCATTGACTGACAGACTTGGGGCAAAAGGAGTTCTACAGCCGCTCACGATCAAATGGACCGCCGATGTCACCCGAACTGAAAAAGACTCAACGAAGATGAATATGTTGATATCCGCCTCCGGAAACGAAGAAAAGCTGCTGCTAAAGTGCGTACAGACCGTGGAACAACTTCTTCTGCCAAGACAATCGCTGGATGTTACAAAGATGTCTACTGCTTACCATTTCCTCCGTGATCTACCAATATTTTCGTACCCAAGCCAACGACCTGGTATGCTCATCGGCCTGAATAACCTTCACGCCATCGCACCAATGGAAGCCAAAGTTGGTGAACAAGGAGAGCCTATCGCTGTACGGTCTAAACTTGGCTGGTCAGTATACGGTCCTATGGGAGGACAATCAAATCGGCAGCGAAATTTCGTAGGATATCACGAAATCACGAATGAAGATCTGCACAACTTGTTGAAAGAGCACTACGCGCTGGAGCAATCGGTAGTTGCTATATCACAGGAATCAACGGAAGAAAAACGAGCTCGAGAGATCCTAGAGCGAACTACGGTACGTGTTGGCGACCGCTTCGAAACCGGAATGTTGTGGAAAATCGATAATCCAAAGTTTCCGGATAGTTACCCTATGGCAGTTCGCAGGTTAAAGCAGTTAGAACTACGACTGGAGAAGACACCGGTGCTATACGAGAACGTGAGACAACAGATCGCAGAATACCAAAAAAAGGGATACGCGCATCTAGCGACGCCGGAAGAATTGGCCACATTCAATCCACGGGAGTCCTGGTTCCTTCCCATTAACGTCGTTCTGAACCCGAAGAAACCTGGAAAAGTTAGACTAGTGTGGGACGCAGCAGCAACGGTAAATGGTGTCTCCCTGAATTCACAGTTACTCACAGGTCCAGACATGCTCACTCCACTTCCGGGTGTTCTCAATAAATTTCGAGAACGACCTATCGGATTCGGAGGAGATATTCGGGAAATGTACCACCAGCTTTTGATTCGATTAGCGGATAAAAAGGTACAAATGTTCGTGTTTCGAAACACATCAAGCGATTCTCTCAACGTGTACGTTATGGACGTCGCGACGTTTGGGTCCAAATGTTCGCCGTGTCAAGCCCAGTACGTGAAAAACCAGAATGCAATCGAGCTTTCAACTGAATTTCCAGAGGCAGCAGCGGCAATAATCGAGAGGCATTACGTCGACGACTACTTCGATAGCGTCGATACAATCGAGGAAGCCATCAGTAGAGCAAAAGAGGTGAGATACGTGCACTCAAAAGGAGGTTTCGAGATCAGAAACTGGGTATCGAACTCCGATGCATTTCTTGAGGAACTGGGAGAGGTCAGGAAGGAGCAGTCGGTGCATTTCAACTGTGATAAGGAAAGCGGAAATGAGCGAGTGCTTGGCATCATCTGGGATCCCAGGCAAGACGAGTTTTCATTTTCGACAGTTCATCGGCACGACGTCAAACCGTATTTGATAGAAGGTGTGCGTCCTACGAAGAGGATAGTTCTGAGTTGCGTGATGGGATTCTTCGACCCGTTAGGTTTACTCACACCGTTTACGATCCACGGGAAAATGATAGTGCAAGACCTTTGGCGCACGGGCTGCAAATGGGACGACGAAGTAGTCTGGATAAATGGGAACGCTGGACTGGTTTGTTGCCGAAAGTGGAAGAAATACGCATACCTCGCTGCTACTTCAAAGACGCCCGCTCATCTTTATTCGACTCTCTGGAGCTACACGTTTTCTTCGATGCAAGCATTCATGCATATGGTTGTGTGGCTTACTTCAGAGCATTAATCGAGGGAAAGGTGAGGTGTTCGCTTGTGATGTCACGTTCGAAGGTAGCTCCATTAAAACTACAATCAGTTCCACGTCTCGAACTGATGGCTGCAGTTCTCGGGGCCAGGATGCTGCATACGGTAAGGTCAAATCATTCCCTTTCTATTACCAGATACGTTCTGTGGAGTGATTCTCAGACTGTTCTGAGCTGGATCCGTTCGGATCAACATAAATATAAACAGTTTGTTGCTTTCCGGATCGGCGAAATAGCAGACCTGACATCCACAAACGATTGGAGATACGTACCGTCCAATCTAAATGTAGCTGACGTCGTAACAAAGTGGGGACATGGGCCGCCATTAGAATCAGAAGGTCAATGGTTCAATGGACCACAGTTCTTATACGAATCGGAGTCAGAGTGGCCCGAGCAGAAGAAAACGGTGTTCGACGATCCAGAAGAGATGAAAGCATGCGTACTATACCACGAAGTATCGAGCTACAGTTCTTTGCTCGATTTAGATGTTACATCACGGTGGTCGAGGTTGATTCGCATCGCAGCTAGTGTAGTTCGATTCATTGCCAACTGTCGGAGGAAAATAGCTGGACATCCAATCCTTGTATCGAAGGCGGGACACTACTTGGAGCGTTCCGTAATAGCAACACCGGATTCCATTCGGTGGCCGCTTCTTCAAGACGAGCTTCAAGCGGGAGAAAGGATGCTTGTAAAACAAGCACAACAGGACAGCTTTCCGGAGGAAGTGAAAATTTTGATCATCGGTCGAGAACGCAATCCGAATCAATCGTCAGGGCTGGTTGATAGGTCAAGCTGGCTCTACAAGCTGTCCCCGATCGTCGATTCCGACGGAGTTGTGAGAATGGGAGGAAGATTGGCGCTATCGAAATCGGTTCCCTTTGATAAGAAATTTCCGGTAATTCTGCCCAAGGGACATCAGATCACAAATATGATAATTCAGCACTACCATGAAAAGTTTGGTCATGCTAACCGGGAAACCGTGTTCAACGAGCTTCGTCAACGTTTCTACATTCCTAAACTTCGATCAACAATTTCACTAGCCGTGAAAAATTGCATGTGGTGCAAAGTCAACCGATGTCAGCCACGAGTTCCTGTGATGGCGCCTCTTCCAGTTCAACGGGTCACGCCGCAGCTACGCCCTTTCAGCTCGGTCGGAGTTGATTATCTGGGTCCCGTGGAAGTGCTGGTTGGACGTCGAAAAGAAAAGAGGTGGGTAGCTCTGTTCACATGCCTTGCAGTACGAGCCATTCACCTCGAAGTGGTGCATAGTCTAACCACGCAAGCTTGTGTGATGGCGATAAGGCGGTTCATGTGCAAGCGAGGTTCACCAGACGAATTCTTTTCGGACAACGGAACCAATTTCAAGGGTGCAAACAACGAGCTGTCCAAGGTAAAGCGGAACATCAGTGCGGAATGCGCTGAAAGTGTCTCTACCCCAGAAATCAAGTGGCACTTTATACCACCTGGAACACCACACATGGGCGGAAGCTGGGAAAGAATGGTGCGGTCAGTGAAAGAAGCGATGCGAGCATTAGATGACGGTAGGAAGCTAACAGATGAAATACTCCTGACAACGTTGTCCGAAGCGGAAGACATGGTCAATTCTCGTCCGTTGACATACCTTCCGCAAGAAGCAGAGGAGACGGAAGCCATCACACCGAATCATTTTCTGCGAGGAGTCAGCAAGGATGCGGATCAGATGGTGGATGACCATATTGAGCTTGCAGAAGCACTGAGGGACCTCTACAAACGGTCACAGTACCTGGCCGATAGGATGTGGCAGAGATGGAGCAAAGAATACCTACCGAGTATCAATCGTAGGACGAAGTGGTTTGATGAACAAAGACCGTTGCAAGTGGGGGATTTGGTATTCTTGATAGACGGGGCACAGCGGAAGAGCTGGGTCCGTGGAATAGTAGAGGAGGTCATTAAAGCGGCAGATGGTAAGATCCGACAAGCAAAGGTGAGGACAAACAAAGGCGTATTCAGGCGAGCAGTGGCAAACCTAGCAGTGATAGAGATTCCTGGTAAATCCGGGACTTCCGGCGGAGCGGAACCGGAGTTACGGGCTGGGGTGTAAAGAAAACTGGGAGCACGGTTTGAGTCAATGCCCGGTCTAGTGAGTATGCTATATTGCTGATAGGTAAATGGGGATGAATAGAATGTAAACAAAAACAAAGAGGAGAAATTATAATCGTTTCTTGGATATATTTTAGGAAACAGTGAAATCAGTGGAAGTTAAATTAAATTAAATTAAAATAAAATTGAAGTGGAAATTGAATATCTTTCAAAGATTTATATTTGAGTTGTTCGGTGAGGATTTAGTGGATTATTTTAAATGAATTTGTAATACTAAACATGCGATGATGCCTACTTTAATCCAGGTTGGAAACACACAACACGAATAAGAAACAAGGTTCCGTAAACTAGTGGTAAAAAAGGCGGACAAAAGTCCTGAATTTATAATCGTAAGTAGCTTCAACCTAAACTGTGAAAAATAGTAGAACTAATGTACGAATTTAAGCAGGCTAGTGTTGGAACTTTAAACATAATCGAATAAGAGGAAGAACCAATCACTCGTAGGAAGAAGGAAAAACTATCTATTGTGAGTAGTTTCATCTATTTCGATAATTATATAATATTAACCGAATTAAATTTGCAGTTTAAGCTGCGTAAATTAGCTGCTATAAAAAATTGGTGCAAGCCTTTAATAGAATTCCGAATACCAGGCAAATAAATCATCTTTTGAGATCCCGCGCGCATTTGGTCTTTGGAAAAAGGTTTTTGCAAAAAAAAAAAACAAAGAGAAAAAAAAAAAAAAATCCTTAGAAAAATGGGGGGGGATTGTTTTGTATGTATTTATATTTTTATTGTTATTCTTACTCTTATTCTCATTAGGTTTTCTTTTATTGTTTTCAGCCGTCATTAAATGTAATGATTTTTTTTTTTCCAATTTTGTACATATTTTGTTATTGTTGAATTTTATTGAGTTGCGCTTCTTTCAAAGGATTTTAAACCCATTAGAACCCATTTTCATTCAAATTTAAATATTGTCAACCATAATTAATTTGTTGTTGTTGTTTTTTGTAGTTTATCGTTGATTTTAGAGTGTCCACTACCAGGGAGCTCAGTCTAGAGCTCTTTGATGTGGGGGTGAGTGAAGGGTCACTCCATTTAAAAAAAAATGACATTAAAATTGCCGACGTACTTTACGAGATAAAAATATGATTATTCATTAAAATGATTCTAGCTCTCTTCAGAAGCAACAACAACATGTGTGGAAACCATACAAGAGAAGCAGTGATTGGTTGGTCCACTGAAAATTCATCCCGTACATTATATGAGTAAGGTATAATAATGGCATTTTGAAAGATGATAAGCAATATGAATTTTTCTTTCAATTTATGAAGCATGTGTCTTAAGCGAAATAATTCAAAGTCTACACTGTAAGAAAAGTGTCCGAAATTTGACGTGGACAGGCTTTAATACGGGAGTTCAATTCGTTTTCTCCGAAGACTCGGTACAAATCAGTACATGTTCAACTGTTCCTCTACTATTCCAACAAATATCGTGCACACTTATATAATTTAACACAGGCAAAGTGAGTGGATTATTTATTATAATTAAATTGATAACTCGACGCAAATCGACGCATGTCTTACGTACATGTTCTCAAACCGTTGTACATAAACTGTGACGTAGTTGCTCCTTCTGAATGTCAACTTAAATTCTTACTTATTTTCATACTAACTTGCTTTAACCAGCCAAGTCTCAGCCTTTTTCAACCACAGTTCATATTCAAACATCGGAGCGAGTAGTCGTATTTTTCACTGCGGTCTGAGAATTAATCGTTATCTGAATAGTGTTGAAGATAATTGTTCGGTTGAACCAAGGTTAAGCTGCCTATTGTTACACTGACCTTGAGTCAATATATCGAAATCGATACGTAATACAAAAAGAATAATGGAATCTCGCAACGTTCACACTAACTGTGTCAAGGTCCAGTTCGGACCAAAAACGAAAATGCCAACGGACAAAGAGGTTTTTGCCTTTTTTCGGAAGTGCGAATGGTCACCGGAGTCGCTTTGTGCGATGTTTCGAGAACCCAGGGAGTATAGTGTCTATGTTAAATTCCAAACAGAGGACCTGATGAAGACGGCGCTACTGAAATGTCCACCAAGCGAGACGTTCGCTTATGACAACGGTGAGACGGTTCAGGTCTCATTTGCAACGGCCAGAGGTGACTTCCGATATGTACGTCTTTTTGGACTACCTGTCGAGGTCGATGAGAAGCACGTAGCCACCGTGCTGTCTAAATACGGTAAAATTCATCACATGATCCGAGAAAGATTTGGCCAAGATACTGGATATCCAATACTCAACGGCGTGCGTGGTGCATATGTGGAGTTTCCGCGTTCCCTGGGAGTGAAAATTGGGGTGGGGTGTTTGGGGGGGGGGGGAGTTTGGGGGGGGGGGGGGGGGGGGGGGGGGGGGGGGAGCGGGGCGGGGGGGGGGAGGTGGGGCGGGGGGGGGGGGGGGGTGGGAGGGGGGGGGGGGGGGGGGGGGGGAAAAAGGGGGGAAAGGGGGGGGGGGGGGGGGGGGGGGGTGGGGGGACAAAACCCCCCAAAATAAAAAAGCAAGATTGTTATGCATTTTCGAATGATTTTATTTCATTTCTCGTAATGGATCGTAACTTGGAGATAAAATGCAACATTGGTCGTGGGCAAAAAGGCATCACATCAATTTGCTTTGAAAAACTCGATGTGTGCGTGGGTTGTGCAGTGTATTAGTTGTTTGGTATAAGATTGGAGTCCGGGATGACAGAAAAAAAATTCGAGTCGGTACCAAGATTCGAACCGTGGCCGCCAGCGTTGCGGCTTTAGATTGTAACCATTCAACCACTTAACAAGTTGATGTTTATGGAATAAAAGCCCGACAGTTGCTTCGATTTTCGAGGCACTCAGTGGTACAGCAACAGAGCAAATGTCGCTCGCACACACTTACATACATGGCTTCGCGTGGGCTTCCAGAAGAGCACACTTGATGAGAAGGAGATGGGAGTGCGATGACGAGTGAAAATAAAAATAGAACACTTGACTGCGGAATTACAACAGTGGCCAATAGCGCTGCGGCATTTTGTGGTATTGTCTCACCCAGTCAAGGCACTAAGCATACGGCGCTAAATTTGTTTCGAGGAATCTGTGTGCTGCCAACAGCTTGCACACACTTTAATGGCTTCGTTTATACCATAAAATGCTTTGTGGATCATGATGGGCAAAAGTGCCTTTTCTAAATCATGCAGATTTCTCAAGATATGATTGCAAAAACTGCAATTGCGTTTTTTGCCACCTTTTCAACTTTTGGGTGTAGCTGCCCGTACCTGCCCGGTTGGGAAAGTGGAATCAAATGAAATGGAGCAGGAGCAACAAATCAGCGATCAAGATTGGTGTACAACGAAGAAGCGAGGCCGCGCGTCGCGAAGAGACGAAACTGCTGTAAAGGGTGATACGGTCAAAATTTGGTCAAAGGAAAACGCGTGTAAATCGGTGAAATCGTTTATTTAAAAAATCAAATTAAATTTCTTTTTCAAGTTCAATTAGTATAAAATTCAGGAAAAATATTCAGTTAGGCTTCTGCTTTTCCAAATCCGAATTGCCGGGCCTTACGCTTGACCCCTGCCATCAGATTTTGTACAGCCACCTTGTCCACCTTCTTCGCCGCAGAAAGCCAGTTTGCCTTGAACTGCTGCTCGTCCTTAGCAGTTTTTTTGGTCTTCTTTAGGTTCCGCTTGACAATAGCCCAGTATTTCTCAATTGGGCGGAGCTCTGGCGTGTTGGGAGGGTTCTTGTCCCTGGGAACCACCTGCACGTTGTTGGCGGCGTACCACTCCATGGCCTTTTTACCGTAATGGCAAGATGCCAAATCCGGCCAAAACAGTACGGAACAACCGTGTTTCTTCAGGAAAGGCAGCAGACGTTTATTCAAACACTCTTTCACGTAAATTTCTTGGTTTACAGTCCCGGAAGCTATGAAAATGCTGCTTTTCAAGCCACAGGTACAGATGGCTTGCCAAACCAGATATTTCTTTGCGAACTTTGACAGTTTCGTGTGCTTGAAAATATCTGCTACCTTTCCCCTTCCTTTTGCCGTATAAAACTCCTGTCCCGGAAGCTGCTTGTAGTCGGCTTTGACGTAGGTTTCGTCGTCCATTACCACGCAGTCAAACTTCGTCAGCATCGTCGTGTACAGCCTCCGGGATCGCGCTTTGGCCGTCGTATTTTGTTTATCATCGCGATTTGGAGTCACTACCTTCTTGTAAGTCCGGTTCGTTTTTTGGCTCGACTCGCGGTTGTAGACGATACACCCAGCTTATTTGCGGCATCTCGGAGAGATAGGTTAGGGTTTCGCTTGAAACTACCGGCAACTCTCTTTGTCGTCTCAGCGGCTTCCGGTTTTTGATTTCCCCCCGATCCAGACTTCCTGGCTGTCGACAAACGTTCCCCAAACATTTTAATTACATTTGTAATGGTTGATTTGGCAACTTTTAGCGATTTTGCCAACTTTGCGTGCGAGTAGCTCGGATTTTCGCGATGCGCGAGCAAAATTTTGATACGCTGCTCTTCTTGCTTGGACGGCATTTTGACAACTGAAGAGTGAATTCCAAAATCAAAATAAGAGCAACATTCTACACACACACACCTTCAAAATGAGGGGTGTTCAGGTTTTTTAAATGCAAAATTGAAAGAAATACGTCAAATTGATATTGACCAAATTTTGACCGTATTGCCCTTTAAAAACTGGTTCAGATTCATCGGAACCCGAAACGACGAAACTTCGAGTGCTCGAAAAGCAATCTCTGCGTACACGATCGCGGATTCAACGGAGGAAAAGTAAGTAAATTTGGTGTTGTAATACTGTGAAATGAACTTTTCCATCAATATTTCCACGCTTAATCTGAACAGAATAAACACAGATATTAACAAAGCAATGTTTAAGGACTTTGTAAGAAATCACGATGTCGACATCATGTTTCTGCTAGAGGTTACTTTTGAAAACTTCTCTTTTCTTAGCTAGTATAACGCTCTGGTAAATATAAGTGTGGATAAGAAAGGGACAGGAATTTTGCTAAAGAAAAACCTAAGTTACAGTTCTCAAATTTTTGACCCATCTGGTAGAATCGAATCAGTCATAGTGAATGGGATAAACTATATTAATATTTATGCTCAATCGGGAACCAATAAGAAGAAAGAAAGGGATAACCTATTTCTCAATCAAATCACAATGCATATCAGTAAAACAAATTGTGAATATTCAGTCTTAGTTGGAGACTATAATTGTATCCTGGATCCAAATGACTCAAATAGCTCTGTTAAAAACTTTTCATTATATTTTAAATATTTTTCAGCTACAAGATGTCGCTAAACAGCTCCATCTAGATAAATTCACTTTTTATCGAGGAGACTGTGCTTCTCGGTTAGATCGGTTTTATGGTCCAGAAGCTTTTGTTGCCCGTGTACTTGATATAAAAACTATTGCGGTTCCGTGTTCGGATCATCATGCAGTACTATTGAAATTGTCAGTGAAACAACAAGAGCTCAACACTAGAGGAAGAGGATATTGGAAAATAGATTCAACGCTATTGTCGTCTCCTGTGGTTAGTCAAGCATTTGAAAGGCAGTATGCGCAGTTAAGGAACAGGTTGAGTTACATGGATCACAATGCATGGTGGAATCATGCATTCAAGGCCAAAGTTCGTAGTTTCTACAAAGCTGAATCGTGGCGTTCGTACCAGGCTGAGCAGACCAGTAAAAGTGTATTGTATTCTCGGTTTCAAGACTTGTCCTGTAGGAAGTCTAACGGAGAAAATGTCTCCGAGGAAATCAACATGGTTAAGCATCTTTTGATGGAGCAAGAGTATGCAAGGCTACGGCGTTTACAGTCAAGAATACCAGAAATATCACTGGGAGCAGAAGAAAAGATGAATGTCTACCAAGTATCCAAGCATTTACATAACCATCTTACACCTGTGCTTCAATCCGCTGGAGTCAGTGGATCGCCGATCAATCGTCCATCGTTACCAGACGTGATTCAGCATGCCCTATCAGTTACATCACCAATATGCTTGATGAAGAAGATGCGACTGGTTTAGTTCTACCGATCATTGAGGATGAAATTTTTCAAACTCTTAAGCAGTGTTCAAAGAAGAAGTCGCCTGGGCCAGACGGCTTAACATACGAATTTTACGTAGAGCATTTTGACCTGCTTAAATGTGATCTTGTACAACTGTTTAATGCGTATTTGAGTGGACAAACAATTCCGCCCAAAGATTTCTCAGCGGGGATCATCATCATGATCCCTAAGAAAGCAACGGTCCCAACAATTCAGGATCATCGCCCAATAAGTCTATTGAACACAGATTACAAGTTGTTCTGCAAAATTATTGCCCAGCGGATCGCATCAGTATTGGATCAATTGTTGGGTCCAGGACAGTGTGCTACAGTAAATGGCAGATCTTGTACGGATAACCTGAAAGATATCAGACGATTGGTCACTCGCTCAATTGAATCCAAACGGTTTAAAGGATTTTTGCTTAGCGTTGATCTGGAAAAAGCGTTCGATAACGTGAACCATACCTTCCTGTGGAAAGTGCTAGAAAAATTCAGATTCCCGACCCAGTTGATTCTTTGTTTGAAATCGATGTATAGCAAAGCAGCATCAAAAAGTTAGCTAAACGGTTTCTTGACACCAGAAATAAAAATTCTCTCTTCAGTGCGACAAGGATGCCCGCTCAGTATGATCCTTTTCGTGCTTTATATAGAGCCATTGATCAGGAACTTACATGACAGCTCCACAGGTGTTCTTGTTTACGGAAAATTCCTAAAAGTTGTAGCATATGCTGATGACATCAACATATTTGTCAAGAACCAGGACGAATTCGATTTGATTATGCAACTCCTTGATTCGTTCACTCAATATGCCAAAATACGGGTTAATTTTCGAGAATCTTCGTTTTTAAGGTTCAATAAAGCTATATCTGGTCCCCAAAAAGTTGCGGAGGTCGATGAGTTCACAATACTGGGTGTGATCATCGCTGGATGTTGGTCGAAGATCATAGACAAGAATTATGCGAAACTAATCAGAAATATTAATTTTCGCTTGCTAACAAACGCACCACGGAACTTAAACTTGCTGGAACGTGTATGGGTGTTGAATACTTTCATACTCTCTAAATTGTGGTACATTGCACAGGTTTTCCCACCAAGGAATTGTCATTTTGCTAAAATAAAGAGCATGGTTGGAAATTTCCTTTGGCGTGGATCTATTTTCAGAGTTGCTAGAGATCAGCTGTATTTAGATAACTCTAGAGGAGGTTTACGTTTGATTGATCTGGAATCAAAATGCAAAGCTCTTTTCTTGAAACACGTTTTACATTCTGGCCTGGATGGAGAAGATACAACGGAGGAGTATTTACTGGATTTCACGAATAGCGGTCGCCTTACACGAAACTTTAAGGAATGGATCTCAGAAGCGCGAATTATAGCGCAAGGAAGAAATGCCAGAGTTGAAACATCAAAACAATTGTACAACAACCTTCTTAATGCCGCAGAGATTTCTGTTCGGGTTGAAAATGATTACCCTGATGAAAACTGGACGTTACTTTGGAAGAATATAAGCTACAACTTTCTATGTTCCGAGGATAAATCAAATGTTTTTCTGTTAATCAATGATGTTATACCGAATAAAGAGAAGTTATTAGCTTACAATATTGGGAGGCTCTTAGACGGAAATTGCGATAACTGTAGTCTTCCAGACACAAACCTGCATCGCGTGAGAGAGTGCACTAGAACCAAAGACATTCGAGAATGGACGGTAGAAGTGTTAAGAAATAAACATAATGTGAACATTTCTACAATAGATGAAATTTTGTGCAAACCTGTAAATGAAACCGATAATAGTCAGAAAGCTGCATTATGGTTAGCAATTCATTATATCAGTTGGAGCGTAACAATGAAAACAGGTAGTCTATTTTGTTTTCAAAAAAGTGTTCGAGAAATTCGATGGGACAACAGGAAAGTTTTTGCAGAGCATTTTGATGGACATTTGAACATTTGTTAAGGATAAAATAAGTTAGAAGAATAAGAATTGTCGTTTTGAATGTAAACTTATAGAAAAACTTATGTAAATAAAAAAAAAATAATAAAAAAAAAAAAAAAAAAAAAAAAAAAAAAAAAAAAAAAAAAAACCCAAAATTGAAGAAAAACAAGTCAAAAAAAAAAAACAATGCCTTTATTTTTTTATTATTATGGTATTATTTTTTTATTATAATTTCATAAGTTGTTGTATGCAAATATTTTATTGGTTGGGTGGATTGTTGTTTGTTGTTTGAATAGATATATGATCGCAGTGTGCCAAGTGTTGAATTGATGCTATACAGCACGGACAGTTTTGAGAGTTAAATAAGAAGAGGAAATCGAAAGCAGTATCGTAGCATTTCTGAAAGACTGAACCCGACCAATCGTCAACTTCACTATTAATAGCATAGTAATAATATCAATCAAAAACATAAAACCCAATTATCCTTTCAGCAGCTCCGAAAATACGCTCGCCAAAGATCCGTTAATTGCTTATTCCACTGCCTTAAGCTACAAGTTGCGTGCTTGTAGGTCATCTGGTTGGAAAATTAACGCTACTTACATCGGGCTTCTAACCCAGGGACAAGGCTATGAAAAACTTCACCACTCAACAGCGCAAAGAACGAGAAGGGGCCAAAACGAAACGTTCCATGTCTAATTCACAGCCTGAAAAAAGTGTAGCAGAAAGTGTGAAAACACGATGAAAGGATGGCGGCAACATTGAGAAGCAAAAAAAAAATACACATAGAAGGAAGCCAGTATCATTGTGGGGAGAAATTGTTGGCACCCCATAAAGCAGCGGACCTCATCCCCTAGCCTGCAATTTCCCTCCACGCGACGGCCGTTTTTCGTTAACGAGAGGAATGAGGAAAAAGCAGTCGGAAAAGCCTCCGGCTCTGATAACACAGGCGATGACCACAGTATGACTGCACATTGGGTCGAGGACCTTTCCTAGAGTGAGTGGCTCTCTTTGGAACATTGGCAGCTTTCCCGCTGCTGGGAGCTACTCAGAGCTCGGATAGACGGTGTGAACGATAGTATAATAAAATAACACAGAAATCATTATGTTTCAGATCTACTTGTTGATTAGGCATTAAATTAACTTTATTTCCTGTTTTTGGCTGTCAGCCAAATGCTGCTTTCTCTTCGTCTTTTGCGCCAAACATAACGGAAAGCGGAATGGGGCATGGGAAAGGAATTTCAGTTTTTCCTTCAGGCTAAATGTGCTTTTTTCTGGAGGCTTCATGCCGCATTCACATTCTATTTCGGGGTGGCACCGGGAAAGGCAATGTTAAATATTAGGTTTTCCGGAGCTATGTACAGAAAGAACGGAATCTGGGGTTCAACCCGGAACGCCAATAACTCAGTTTGGGACAAGCTGCTACAAAACGATTCTCTAATTGAATCCGCCAAATTGTCGAAATAATTGAGTGAGAAACGCTGAACCGTTCAGATTTTTATCTCCGGAATGCTTGCCGTTGGAATTCGCTTGGGATCGTTGGGTATATTTTTTGTTCCAATCGGTGCAAGCAAGATATTGTGGGCTTGGTACATTGGGAAATTATTTGATCGATCACCAGCAGTGCTGTCGTGGTGAATTAAGTACTGCTTTCTCACTGATTTTTCGTACATATGCCCCGTCTTATCAAGACTAAGCTTTTACATTTATGATCAGTCCATACATTTGATTGTTTTATGAGTAAATATCAAATTAATCATTATGAAAGCCTAAAAGCCAATCTGAAAGAATGTTTAAAAAGTCGAACATTGACGTGAAGTGAGAGCAGTATCTGGTAAAGGAATGAATTATTGAAATGTTATATTCTACACAAATTAAAGCATTGTCTTAATATTTGGCGACTAATGAAACGATCCTCTCTCCATTCTATTTATAAAACCAAAAGTTTTGTACGCAATATTGAGACTTAAGACAAGCTTCTTTCCACATTTACTTCTTTCAAGGAGTTTTACTTATTTTTTGGAAAAAATAAATTAACCAAAACATGCTCGGGGATTTGCCGCTAGGTGATTGAAAATTGTCGATCTTCACAAAACCCAATAATCTGATAGAATCAAATAAAGAAATTGCATCACGGAAAAAACGCCGTAGAAAATTATCCATTGGGTATTTTCTCTTGAAAATTAGAGAAGAAGTAGTTTAGAGTGTTTTTTTCTGTTGTATTTTTTATCGCAGTCAGGTTTTCGAAAATTGTAAAGCGTCACTCGAAAAGCAACGTCACGAATTGATTTTGCGCAAGCACCTGGAAAATCCTCAACTCTTTCATCGGGACGTCGGAAAACAATTCGGAATCGTGCAGTCAACGGTGAGTCATGAGCTCTGAGCATCTAACGGAAGGAGAAATGTGGTCAGAATGGATGTTCTATTAGTGATCAGGATCACATGCTTGTCGTGAAAGCGTTTAAGCGGGATCCCAATGCTTCAATCAGGGATGTGGCCAAAAAGTTGAATCTGTTGAAAATTGTCTTTCGTTCAGAGAGCCAAGGATCGGGATACATACAATGTGCAAAAGGCTCCAAATCGTGACGAACGGCAAAATACGGTGGGAAAGTCACGAGCCCGGTAACTGTACACCCAGATGCTGACGAAGCCTCATTGTCTCATTGTGGATGATGAGACTTACGTCAAGGCGGACTTCTGGCAGCTTCCGGGGCTACTCTTCTTCACCGCCCAGCACAAGTTTGATGTTTCGAAGCAAGTAAGGAAGCAGAAACTACCAACGGGGTAACTTTCGTACCCCAGGACATGAACCCCCCCCCCCAACGCACCGGAACTAAGGCCCATCAAAAAATACTGGGCTATTATGAAGCAGGCATTAAGGAAGCTTCCCAAGGAGGTCAAATTTGAGGAAGACATGAAGAAAAAGTGGGTTTCCGTACAGAAGAAGCTGCAGCCAGATATTGTACAGAACCTAATGAGTGGAGTTAAGCGTAAGGTGTGAGTGTTCGGTTGTGGTATTGAAGTTGTATGAAATAAATTTGCCAAAAGTTTACTAATGGGTTATATTTTATTGTCTGAATGTTTGAAAAGGATCGTTCAGCTAGGTAATGTTCTACAGCGTTTTTTCCGTGATGCAATTTGATGTGCGACCCCAAGATCAAAAACTTCCGGAATTTGGCAATTTAAATGAACCACTCTCGACCGATTCAGTTATTTTTTTCTTTTAATTTCGGTACATCTTCGAAGCATAAGTGTTTGTTTGGTTGCTGTTTACATCAGACAAGTTTTTGAGTTTTGTCGCAATTCACAATAATTATGTTAAGAAAAGAGTTTATTTGAAATTCTGTGTTTCTAGGAAAATTTCTGTTGCAAAAGCATTGAAAATGTTGCAGAAAGCCTTTGGAGAACCTGTTTTTTTCGAAAACTAGAGCATGCGAATGGTATAAAGAGTACAGAAGTGGTCGTGAAGTCGAAGACTGGTCTCGTTCCGGACGCCCTTCAACATGGAATGGAATTCCGAGAGACCGTTAGTTATATAACATATTATATAAAAAAAACCATTCAGCACATTGTTATTGTCATTTTGGGCATGCGTTACTGCACGACTTGTTCCGAAAGAGCTGAATTTTGTGCAAAAAGACCATCGAAAGACAGTTGCTGCAGATATGATTTCCAAGGCCTGAAAGAATCTAACCTTCATGAAGCAACATCATTACGGCCCCGTGTGACTTTTTCTTTTACTCCGAGCTCAAAGAAATTCGAGTTCATTTAAGCTATAAAATAAAATGCGACAGAGAAGCTGTAGGCCATTTCTCCGGCGGCCTATGAAAAGTACATGGATGACTTGGTCAAGCGTTGGCACATGTGCGTTGCTTCAAATGGGGAGTTTTTCGAAGGAGATAAAATAAATATGGAAGAAAATTTTGTTTGATTAACGAATTTCCGGTACTTTTTTTCTCATGGTATACATCATATTTTCATGTACTCAACAAGAGAATCAACCTAAAAAAGCTCTTATGAAAAATAAATTTATTTACTCTCTTCGTGACATTATCCCACTATCCCTGTGATAGAAGTCTAATCTGAGTAAAGGGTCTTCCGATCAAAATTTGGTCAAACAGTAATTTGTGTGAGTCGATCAAAATTTTTATCAATAAGTCAAATTCTTTTTCTTTTTCAAGTTCAGTTAATACAGAATACAGGAGAAATATTCAGCTAAGCTTCCTTTTTACCGAATGCGAATTGCCGGGCCTTTCGTTCAACACCTGCCAACAGATTTTGTACAGTTTCCTTGTCCACCTTATACGCTGCAGAACGCCAGTTTGCCTTGAACTGTTGCTCGCTCACAACAGCTCTTTGAGTCTTCTTAAGGTTCCGCTTGCCGATGGCCCAATATTGTTCGATTGGACGGAGTTCTGGCGTGTTGGGAGGGTTCTGCTCCTTGGGCACCACTTGAACGTTGTTGGCAGCATACCACTCCATGGCCATTTTCCGTAGTGGCAAGATCCTAAATCCGGCCAAAATAGAACGGAACAATTGTGTCGCTTCAGGAAAGGCAGTAGACGTTTTTGTAGGCACTCGCTCAGAGAAATTTCCTGGTTGATGGTTCCAGTCACAATGTAAACGCTGCTCTTCAAGCCACAGGTACTGATGGCCTGCCACACCAGATATTTCATCGCGAACTTTGACAGTTTAATGTGCTTGAAAATATCTGCCACCTATCTCCGTCCGGTTGCCGTATAAAAATCCTGTCCAGGAAGCTGTTTAAAGGCTGCCTTGACGTAAGTTTCATCGTCCTGTACCACGCAATCAGCATCGTCGTGTACAACATTCGCGATCGTGCTTTGGTCGACGTGTTTTGTTTATCGTCGCGATTTGGAGTCACCACTTTCTTGTAAGTCGACAGTCCAGCTCGTTTTTTAGCTCTATTCACGGTTGAAGGTGCCACTCTCAGCTTATTTGCGACATCTCGGGCGGAGAGGTTGGGGTTCCGCTCGAAACAGCGGGCTACTCTTTTTGTCGTCGTTGTGGCCACCGGCTCTCGATTTCCCCCCGATCCAGCTTTTCTGTCTGTCGACAAACGTTCACCGAACACTTTTAATACGTTGGTAACAGTTGATTTAGCCACTTTCATTAATTTCGCCAACTTGGCGTGAGATTAGTTTGGATTTTCGCCATGGATTTTCACGTGCAAATTTTTTGCTTCTCTTCCTTCGACAACATAACTGAAGTGCTAATCTCGAAATCAAAATAGAGGCATGATGCTACACGCACACATCTTCAAAATGAGGGGTGTGAAATTTTTTTTAATGGACAATGAAAGGAAATGCGTCAAGTTTAAGTCGACCAAATTTTGATCGAAACATTCTTTAGGTAATATATTGACAAAATGCAATATTGTCAAGATCTCTGTTGAACCTTGATATTGAAGATCTTTGAATCTCTCAAAATTGCGGCAGCGACAGTTTTAAAATTTGATCTTGATCGTTTTTTTTTGGGTGCAGTGAAAATATGTTTTTGTCAATTCACTTACGCTAGTTTTGTAAACATGTTTTCGTACATAAATCACATGCTTCATAAATTGTGAGGAGCATTTGAATTGCTTGCCATTTCACCAAATGCCATCATTATACTCTATTCATACAATGTTTAGGGGGCAGGGCACCCAATCACTACTCACAACTCATCATGGCCTAGTGGGATCAACCACGGCTTCAGTAGGAACTCTACCTAACAGGACAAGATCAATTTCCCAATCAAAAATATTGAAAATAAACACGCTCTCGCGGATTCACTTGTTCTCAGAGTTGCATTTCGGAACGAAAAAAAAAACAGATCTGTCAAACATCCGTGCAATGATAAGCATCAGAAAGCATTTCTTTTCTGTCAAAAAAATTTTGTTTGTCCTACACAGGGCTGGCAAATGTAATTTTAAATGAAAAATGTCACACGATCTTAACCAAAATACACCTGATAATGTCATCGGGTGGGAAGCCGATGACTGAGATTTCTTCATAATGTCATCGATTGTTTCATCATGATAGAACGTGACTGTTTTCTGGCCATCGCTATTACAAGATTGTAATGTTATTGTCACTTACGACGCAGACTTTGAAATGAATTTTTCACTCTATCGATTGCATATGATTGCATGGCTTATTTCATAAGCACAAATTATAAATTTAGGAGTCAAAATCCTATGAAAAAAAAATCCCATGACTGCATGATGATTGAGCAATGACGAGAGATCATAATAGTTCGTTTCTTCTCGTGTGAGTGAGATAGCACCTTTTTCCACTGTTGCATGATAGTCGTGAGATTTACCAGCGCTAGTTCTACACAACACGAATGTTGTTTTAAATTATATAAATGCTTCGTTCTTTTGACAGTGCATGGAATACGCAGACAGATTCATATGTTGTGAAAACCATTTGCGTTTCAGAAAACAACGAATAGATTTGTGAGTCAAACGATCGATTTCGAAGTTTAAACTAAACTCTATTTTCAGTGCATTTTTATACCAATCTTCGTGCGCTCCGTTACAAAGGGTAGGGAACCGCTTAGTATGGGTCATTAGTTGTTAGGAAATAGGTCTACTCCTACATTTTTCCAAATTATTTCACATGCAATGATACGAACACAAACTCTACTTATCAGGTAAATGATTTGATGTATAAATCATGATTAATTACCAATTTATTACTGTCATTTTGAAGATTTAAAATACACCATTTAGAAAACTATCAGTTTCCTAGCTGCTGAAGGAGTTCGCTTAATTTTTGCCTTTGCGTATTTTGCATTTTTTTCGCGTGTGTCGGAAGGATTGTCTTCATCAGCTCCTTCTCACACCTAGGCTTGTTGCCAGAATGTTATGTTGAACATTGAATTAAAATTTATTTCATTTTAATATTTCAGCATGGTCAATATCTGGTGAAAAAGGGAAATACTCATGTTGGTGTGTCAAATTTGATGCAAGTTGTAGTCCTCACCACTAGATGGAAACCGTTCAAATTTTGTTCACATTACTTTCTGTATTTTTTTCGAATATGGTGAAATTTTAATATGCAACCTAAATTTTTCACAGAAATAAGGATTTTTGAAATTTTTGTATGTCCAAAAACAATTTTTTTCACATATGTTATGTAAACTTCAAATTTATGAGCCTTATCAACATGAAATTTTAATCACATAAGGTCTGTACATTGATTATATAGTGTTGTCAAATTTTTAGACACACATTAATAATTGACAAAGTTACAGAAGGTTGAACATGGCGTTTTTTGGAAGCAAAATTTTGATCGACTTTTTTTTGCTACTGAGTCTATGCTCTATAATTGAACTGTTAAATGATGTGACTCTTTAGCGAAGTGTTTATATCGGTGAGTATGGATATCGGAAATTCTTATAGAATTAAATCAATGAGGTTCTTATGCGTTTTCAGAACCTGTTTGCAAAAGAAAAATTACTATTACAATTATCAGAACAGTCATATTTGTTAACAGTAACAAAAGATTAATTAAGATTGTTTGAGAATTGAAAACATTAACTTAGTTATATGCTTTGGTTATAAATTGTTAAAAAAAATATGTTAAGAGACAAGATAGGGGATCAGTATTTTTGAGAATATACGGTGTTCAATAACCGGATCGAAGTGTGCTTTGGCCACGACTTGATATTTGTTTTCTACTGTCATGTTTCTTTTTCGCTTGTTTTTGTTGTTTTTAAAGTAATAGTTCATGTAGTTCCCATATTATAATCCTATGTCTAGTGAATACGTTGTGAACATTTACATCGAGATCAATCACTCATATCAACGGTCACTTTATGGGTGACGAAACATGTTCACGTATTTTGTGAGTGATTAAATTTAAAAAACCGATTGATAATGGTGTGGTGGTTTTCATTGGTAGGCGAATTCTTTTGTTTATAGTGCTCTGTTCTGAAGTGCATTCCTTTTATTTTGTGGATACCAATATGTCTGGAAACTGAACCTCTAGTATGGTGGAGCCAGCACTGACGGCATAACCAGTTTAAAACTGAGAGAGCTAAGGCGATTTTCGATAACGAAAATGTGTGAATTTTGCAGCAAAAAGGAGGCAAATATAAAATTCGTTGGATGATGCAGAGTGAAACAAACTATTACCTGAAGTTCCAGACTGCAGTAGATTTCTTGGTGAGCTCGTGCCATTTTGTTTCGTAGAATATTGTTCGTATCTTGCGCCGTTCGAGGCCACACTGAGATTGTGTTCTTGTTCAGTGCGTTTTTTCGCATCTTTTCTGTAGAATAAAACTGAAGTTTTCAGCGATAGAAACAAATAATCCGAAACCGCCACTAGGTATAGTTTCCAGTTTTGTGAATGCGTAAGTTAATGCGTATGTATATAAGAATGTGTAAGTTTTTGTCAGTTTTGCAGTGGTGGTCTTGTAGTAAGCACAAACGGCTGGTTGTTATAAAAAGTATTTGAAAAAGCTGGAAATCTATTTCCATTTTATCTCCGTTTTACATAATGTGCGAATGTTATCATATTTATGAGTTTGGGAAGCAATAGACTTCATTTTTTTTTAATTGGTTTTATTTCCTTATCAAAATTTTTGGTTTAATTTCCACATTGAAAACTTTCTTTTGTTTTATTTAAATAAAAATGTAAATTTTTACTTGGTCATAGAAGAAAAAAGAAACGGAAGTTCCATCAGCTTTCCAGGTAATTTTCGGTACTAAGAGGAAAACCATTTCTAGGCAAAAACTTCTTCAAATCTTCGGGGGAATTTACCCGACTTTGTGGACAGAACTTTGTTGATTCCCCCTGAATTTGAATCCTCTCGACTTTTTTGTTTAGTTCACTTCAAGACGGTAATTCTCAAAATCTAGGATGAAATACCCATGCAGTTCGAGAGTGCCACTTGCAACACGTTCGAGAAACGTTTGAACCTCGTCAAGAAGTACAAAAGGGGGATCATTCCAATAGAAATGTTTTAATCGTTCCTTATAAACATTGCTTTCAATAAAATGAACACAGAAAAAAAAATATTCTCATTTTGTCAACAAATTTTGAAAATGTTTAAGAACTTATTGAACACCGTGTACATTACTGTGACAGACCCGCAAAACCCCGAGCTGGTATATTGGATTAAAATTAAAAAGTTTTGACTGTTATGAATTGAATTTATAAATAAGTAAATTATGATAAAAGTAGCTGTATTAAATGTTATTAATTGGATATGTTGGATAGAATTATATTCTGGGTGGTCAGATTATAAATAGTCAGAATTGATCCAAACCTAGATTCTAGTCCTTTTTTTTATCAAAAATAAATTTGGCAGTTCCAAAAACAAAAAATCTCAAACCAATCAATCCGTCCACAAACCAGTTTAGCATGCAATGGACCGGAAAATTCTTAAGTTGTTCTCTTTTCCGAGAAGCAAGTTGATTTCGTTTCCTGGAAAAAAAAACCACTGTTGTGGCCTGACTATCTCTCTGAAGATTATTAAAATCGCATTTGTACCAAAAGCAGAAACGTCATCCCGACGATGATGAGGGTCTCGCAAATTTTCTTTTAGCCAGCGAATGTCATAAAACAATTGCTTCGGTCGGTGTTTCACTCGCTTCTTTCTCTGAGATAATTTCATCCTTGAATGATTTATACCTTTTTGTTAAACAGATGGGACCCCTTGTCGGCGGCTGGTCAGAGAAATCCAATTTCCCAGCCCAAGTTCACAAGCCAAGCCCCATCGGACGGAAGAACGGAAGGATGAAAAGATGGCTTCGAAATCCTTTTGGAGATGAATCGTATTGAGAAGATTCGTGCTCCGTACCCGGGGAAAAACAAGGCATGAAATTTATGAGCTGTCACTCTTATCAAATACAAACACATACGAATTCATACCCGACAAGTTTGTTACCGGGAGGATCTCAGAACAAGTGTGTTCGCATTGTTGTTTTATTTTTATCTCCAGACCAGCAGATAAATCTCTTCTTCGAGGGCCAGCTGGTGCGAAAAGTAGTTATGCGAATTGAACAACGCCTGTGGTTTCGTACAAACTAACGGAGTGAATGTAAAAGCTGAGATTAGAGAACGCAAATTGAATATGCACAGTCTATCAAAATAGAAAAAAATTCTGGAAGCCCAACCATCGATTTGCAGTTGGTTTTTCCTTTTCAACACCAGCAAACAAACTCATTCTTAGAGATTAATTTTTTTAGTGAATGACAAATATTTTCCACCATATAGAGGAGCTGCATCATCCGTGGCTAGCTCGTCTTCTAGCGAGCATAAGGTTGTCATGCAAAAATGCTATCAAATTTTATTTCCATTTTCAGTTGTTCCAATTCCATCTCAAGTCATCACTTGAGTGAGTGGAGCGGAGAGGGGAAAATATGAACTCATATGAGTTGTAGTTTATGCAGCAGCAGCGAAAACTGAAGAATACCTATAACAATGCAGAAATGATACAAGAAAATGCAAACAATTTTCCACACGTCTGCCTCGTCGACGTCGACCTCATCCGTCCTGTCGGTTGAAACGCGAGCAACCAGGGAAAACTTTAGAAATAATTTAGTTTGCTCCGTCTGGTGAAGACAATATTATTTTTGAAATGAGTTTCAATGTGTGCTCATTTTTTCTCATTCCGAAGGATGATTCCATTTATTTTTTTTCCCTTTATATAAGTTTTTGGGTGACATGATAAGGCAAATGTATATTTGAGCTGCAATTGCCTAGTCCTGCTTCGATCAAGTTAGGCGAGAGATTAATAAACTTATCACACACACTTATTGAATATCTTACTTTGTTGGCAATTACACGATCCCTCACTGGTTTTATTATCGGCTCAATCGAGTGTGTTTGCATGCACTTCTTCAAAGACATGTAATATAAAGTGTCCCAGTAAGTTTAAGCACGATATGTAAATAACAATACGAGCTCGGGTTTTAAGTAAATTGAGTTTTTATTGCACTTTTATGTTCTCTGCAATATTCTTCTACAGTTCAACGTGAGTTTTCCGAGATCCATTTAATCGTACGCCAAAGAGCGTAATTTTGATCTAATACTGCTCATTAGCTTCAGCACAGATTGTTCCCCAATGATTTTTGACACTTCTTTCCAGTTTTTTGAAAAGTTTTGATGGGATCCGCTGCCTTAAAATGTTTGCGCAAATATGCCTTTGTAAGAGCCCAAAAAGTTTCAATTGGTCTTGCCTGGGGACAGTTTGAAAGGTTCATCTTCTTGGGTACGAATTCGACTCCGTTGGCTTTGTACCAGGCTGCCCTTCGCATAATGCACTGATGCCAAATCCGGCCGAAAAAGTACTGGATTATTATGTTTCCGGATCATGGGGAGCAGGCGCCGCTCCAAGCAATCCCGAACGTAAACATCAGCACTCATCGTATCGGTTATTCCACACACAAACAAATTGCTTGCCAAACCATTGCTTTTTTACTGAATTTTTCGGTAAAAATTGACATACCGGCATAGCCAATAGTTTGACCAGCACAGACCGTGTTGAACTGGTCACCTGGAAGCGTCTTATAATCAAATTGGAAGTGGGATTCATCATCCATAATTATGCATCCCGATTTTCCACACAGCAGTTTATCGTATAATTTACGGGCCCTTGGTTTGACAGATACTGCTTGTTTGTCACTTCGTTTTGGCTTCTTCTGCTTCTTGAAAGTCCATAGTCCATTTCGTGTTTTTTCTCGGTCGACGGTACTCTTCAAAGCTCACAGCTTGAACGGAAGTACCCTTTTTACGGGCGAAAGCTTGCGAAGCCGGTTTATGGCCCGATTTTTTTCTTGTCCTGAAAGGAAGGCTCTTCACCATACTTCCTTATCGCGTTCCATTTTCGCCAACTGACTCAGCGAAACGTTGGGAAAAGTGCACCATTTATGCACGATTTGTTTGTTATTTTCTGGGAAAATGCTTCGCATTTTAATGAAAATAAAATGCACCGGCACATGAGAATCACAGAGTTATAGATTGAAATGTAAACAATGATACAAGGTAATGATCAGCTGTGTAAACATCATCTGGACGCTATAGTGGCGCATCAAAATCATGCTTAAATTTTCTGGGACACCCTTTAAATTAGCAAGTATTGACGTTAGACTACATCTTTGTTTTGTAAACTGGGATACAATTTAAAAAAAAAACCTATTGCGTCCGTCACGAAAAGCTGTCAGGTTTTGAACGTTAATTCCGCAGTCCTTCCTCCAAACATTTTCAAAGTGTGCAATATTTCTACGCGTCGATTCCATTATTTTGAACTAGTAATTTTTAACATTAAACTATTGAAAATAACACAAATATAAAGTGATGCGTTATAATTTCGTTTTACAGAGTAAATTTACTAAATGCCAAGTATCTTCCTAACACAGACTTCATATGTAAGTAAGGTTGATCTCATATGCAGCAGTGAACGATATATAAGGAAAACTTCGTCGCAAAATGCCTCATTTGGCAGCCTTGGAGCTGTTCAGAGCGGCAATGAGCCAGTATTGAATTGGCAGCTGGCGGTGACAAGTACCCTGGAGGGTACTCCAGCGGGCAACCATTGGCCAGGTATGTGATGGTTCTATCGCCTTTGGCAAGGCAACCGCTGCTAGGCAGCCATTGGTTATGCAGTCGGTTAACCAAGGCAGTGGTGAATTTGTAGTCAGTCGGTTGGCACAACCACGAGAAGCAAAATAAAGTGCCTATGCGTGATCCAGTTGGCAGCCATCTTTCCGTAATTCCACCCAACGGCAGAGCGATTAGCGATAGAATTGTTGCAACAGAAACGGGAAGTTGATTCCAACAATGATTGTTGGCCATCCGTTAAAAAATTGGTCATTTAATAAGCAGCAAATAAAAGCAGCTTGAGCAGTGCTAAAACCTCGAAGAGTGCGTACTTTGATGTGGCCGAACAGCGTTCTCATTCCGGATTCAGAATTGATTTTTTCTTTCGATCGAGATCCGCTATGTGGTTGTTGTTGTTTGTGAACTTATTTGCAGTGGTCCCTTTAACTTATTGTTATTCGTGAACACCGCCGTAATGTGGTCTTTTTGCGGTTGTCCATTCAAAAGTTTGAATCTCGATGGCAGTATTGGTCGGGCCGGTCTAAGTCGAGGCGCCCACTGATCGGGCCGATCTAAGTCGAGGCGCCCACTGATGTGGCGGAGGTTTGGCATCACATAATATGTCAAAATATCGGCATGCAAGCAGTGGGCGCCTGGCCTAAGGTTGACGCAGGGATTTTGGCCATGGAATCAAAGTTGGAGTAGTGCGTCGATCGAGAAGATTCGTATACGAATCATATGTCGTATATAGAATCGAGTAGGGGAACTTCCCGTTTGATTTGAAGGAATAGTTATCCTACTTTTAGTGACAGTTCTCAATTAGTGCATGAGAACGAGTCGTGTACGTGGGGTGTAGATTGAACACTATTCAAACAAAATAGGTGGGAAATCATAGCAAAGGGCCGGAAAGCCAAACCAAATGCATATGCTTTCAAGCCGTGCGGGTTGGAAAGCCATTCCATATTAAAGGCTTTTAAGCCATTTATAAAAAAAAATTATAACTTTGTTAAAAAAGATGTTTTCAAAGTCAGACCAACATTAGCCATCTTATTGAGTATTAGGTAGGCAGTTAATGCAAAAACATGAAAATCGTGATTTTGGCTTTGCGGTCCTTATCATGAATTCCTCGAGAAATCTTAGCAACCAAATTCAAATGCCGAATCATCAAGAGTTGTATGTTGCAGTGCAGCAAGTATCCTATTAATGTTTGAAATGTGAAATTATTGTCGTTTTTTAGATTTGTGCCATCGAAAATGTGAAGTGGTGATGTTAGTCAGCCATAACGGCGGATATTTTTGTATTCCAACGACCATTATCTTAATACGGTTGTGTGGATTCCATTAGGAATCATAAACACGTTCAAAAGCATTCGAAGATGGAACGAGAAGAACGAAAGATTTCAATTGACTCATTCGCGATTGAATATACAATTCGCATTTTCGAAAGCTGAAGGTTGAGGACATTTAAGACTTATAAATTGCAAGAAACTAGTGGTGCACACTTTGTGAGTGGCCCAACAGCATCCTTATTGTTGATTTAAATCGATTCAAAGTGGCTATTAAGCGTTGTTGAAAAAACGTTTGTTTTATCAATAATGTAAACCACTATCACACTTTGTGTGTGGATCGAACAACGTCCTTGCTGTTAATATAAATTGGTCCAAATCAGCTATAAGATCGCATCACTTTCCATGGTGAATCCAGACCACAGGTACACTCCCCACTAACAAAACATCCAGTGCCAGTGACAACCGTGGAGATGCAGAAGTGTATTCGGTCTTGAGTAGCCACGAAACTCCAATCAACAATCCTTATCTTCCCTGAAGACGTAGCCGATGAGGACGTGGCTGGCGCCGTTATTGACCATATAAAGCAATGAACCTTTGAAAAGTGAACATAGAGAATGGCGTGCTAATCAAAGGCTCCATTTGTTTGGATCTATGTGCTATTTGGATGTTTTCGATCAATCACCGAGCAGCAACTAAAAAAAATGGGGTTATCTTAGCTCAATTGCAATAAACTGATTGTTCATGAGAACAAAATCTTATTTTGGCTGTTGGGGCCACTTACAGCATGTGATGGTGGCTTTTTATTGGGCAGACGAAAAATTTTAAATAATGTATGGAAGATGATTTTGACCAATTTATATCGACAACAAGGATACTGGTTGGGGGTCGCAAAAAATGAATGATGGAAGATATTCATTGGGAAGACACAAAATTCCTAGTAACGTTTAGGGGCCATTTGAACTGATTCATATCAATGGTAAGGACGCTGTTGGAACCACTCACAAAGTGTGATAGCGGATGTTCATTATGATGACAAGGTATTTTCAAAAATACTCCAAGCAATTCTTTGACTCTTACGAAACGAATATTCACAAATTTATAACAAAATGCACGCCATGTAGACAGATTATGTTGCATAATGTCATGAAATTCTTGAAACACTATGAACAAAATATTCACATATTACTTAGCAACACTTTTTGTCTGTTTATAATTTGATTTAATCAAATTTGTTCTAATTGAAAGGCAGTACCCGATCAAGCACACCATTTATTACCAAGCTACTCAAATGCTGGATACAACCAGTGAGCTTGGAATGGTTCTAGCGATGATTGCTTACACTTCCCAGAGCCTACATGGGAGAGAAACTATTTCCAGCATGACCGGATACTGCCTTTCAAATAGCCCTCTGCTCAAATTTCAATTATTTCTATTCAAATTTCACAGCCTGTCGTACACTAACGGAACTTTCTCTTCATATCTTACGTTTTTGAAAAATTACTGTCCACTTTTGAAGTTTCATGTTGATAAGAAAATACTAAGATGATTTCTTCGGCTTTCAGTCTTTGTGGATAATGAAAACAGACGATTTTATATTTTCCGACATTTCGGCTTATTATATTTCGCCTTCTTCTAGAGATTACTGTAAAAATAAAATGTTTTAGTTTTTTTTTTTAGTTCCATGATTATTGAGATTTTCAGCCCTGAGCTGGTTCATCTCCCGTCGTAGTCACCTTTTGGGTATTTTCGTATCCGGGGTGAGATTTGAACTCCTGACGTAGGTGTGAGAGTTATGGATGTTAACCTCTACGCCGGGGTCACCCCCAGAAATATAATGTGTCGGTATGCTGTGTGTGTTGTTTTTAATATAATTTACTTACTAGATTTCTGTTTTTTGTCATATTATGTTCTGTTATTACATTTAAACGTCTAGTTATTCTATTGAACATCACTGTTGTGGATACAAAAATAAAAAGAAAGGTCAAAAAAATTAAACAAATATATACAAAACATAGTAAGTGAGAAATTTTTTTAATCTATTTTAACACTTTTACACTGTTTCGGTATGTCTAGCTAACTGGTAAATAATTGTTGTTTTGGATCCTGAGAGGTGGTATCTGGGTTGATGTTCTTTGTGTTGTCATCTTACTCTTACCAAGTCATAGTCGATAATCAGTACTTCACCCTTTTAGTGTAGTAACAACCATTATTAGAAAGGATTCAGGTAAGAATAAATTATTTTGTTTTGTTTCTGGAAATTCGTAAACTCCAAACGTAAGGATAATGGATTAACAGTTGAGATGTTTCTACGTAACGATCTCACCAGTACTGCATCCGATAAGTGCAATCAGTTTGCTGAACACTTCAAGTCGGCTTTCAATGACATCACGTCATTGAACGTCAGAACGTTGTATCTACCATCAACAAACTGAAATATTCCTCCTCACCTAGCCATGATGGTATCCCTTCATGCATTTTGAAGAGATGTTGTGATGCTCTGGCTCATCCTTTGACACTGTTGTTCAACGCCTCTTTGCAGGAGCAAAGATTCCCGTCCAGCTGGAAATTCTACATCATGTTCCATGTGCATAAAAAAGGTAATAAACGAAACGAATTATCGTGGAATAACTTCGCTGTGCACCTGCTCCAAGTTATTTCAAATCATGATTAATGATATGCTGTTTGCTTCTTGTAAGAACTACATTTCTTTGGTTTTAATCCCAAGAGATCAACAACTACGAATCTCGTCCAATTTACTTCTTTCTGCATGCGCTCAATGGATCATGGAACACAAGTGGACGTTGTATATACCGACCTGAAATCGGCTTTTGATCGTGTTGATCATGAGATTTTGCTCAAACGACTTGAAAGAATAGGTATCTCATCATCATTGACCAGCTGGTTCAGGTCATATCTAACAGATCGAAAACTGATTGCTAAGATTGGAAATAAATCCTCTGAACCGTTTACTAATTTATCAGGTGTGCCACAAGGAAGCAACCTAGGGCCTCTACCGATTTCCATTTTCATCAATGAGCTCTCTTCAGTGCTGCCACCAGCTTGCCGATTATTTTATGCTGACGACGTAAAAAAATATATGGTTGTGACAAACGTTCAAGACTGCTTTACACTACAACATTATGTGAATTGTTTTGCTGAATGGTGTTCTAGAAACATGCTTACACTAAGCATTCACAAATACAACGTCATCTCGTTCCACAGAAAACATGAGCCTATTGTTTTTGATTACATCATCGACGGTCAGCCTTTAGAACATGTTCGCCAAGTACGGGATTTGGAAGTTATCCTTGAATCAGCTCTTACCTTCCGATAACACTACGACGATATTATCTCCAGATCAAACCGACAGCTGGTATTCATCTTCAAAATAGCAAATGAATTTCGTGACCCCACATGCTTTCGATCCCTTTATTTTGCTCTTGTGCGGTCGATCCTGGAATCCAATGCTGTGGTTTGGTGTCCCTATCAATCGATCTGGATTGCTAGGATTGAATCAATCCAACGGAAATTCGTCATGTATGCTCTGAGGGATCCCCCTTGGCAGAATCCGCTCAATTTACCGCACTACGAGGACCGATGCAGATTGCTAGGCATAGAAACCTTGTTGCCAAGATTCTTTTGGACGATATGGACTCACCGAGTATCTTTGAGCAGCTGAATATATACGCCACAGAACGAACACTTCGTCAACGTGATTTCTTGATGCTCGAATCTCGCAATGCTTTGTATGGTCAGCATGATCCCATCCGCTTTATGTCAGCCACGTTCAGCCAGGTGTACTTGCTGTTTGACTTCAATGCATCTGTTGAAACATTTAAGCAAAGACTTTCGGAATTTTTGGCGGATGAATAACAGATTTCCGAAACTGTTCGACGAGGACTTGACGAGACCTGCCCTATGCCCTATATGGGTAATTACTTATATTGCTAGACCACGAATTAGAATTTTCATGTTGTTAATTTATTTTGTGTTATGTATAGTTTTGGTTTCTCCATGTTTATTTCATAAGAAATTCAATATTCATTAAGACGGATAGTCAGATGAAGTATAATAATAATAAATAAATAAAATAAAAAAAATAAGAATACGTAAGTCAAATCATCAAAATCATTATATCACCTAAAATGTTCATCAAAATTAAAATTATTTTTAATGCAACCACAAAAATAGCTAGGAAAACTTAAACATTGACTTTTCGAAGTACTGTCCATATTTATATATTGATAAATCGAGTAAATTAATTACAAAAAAAAATTCCAACTCTCTGTTCGAAATTATTTGAATTTTTTTAAAATTATGTTGGCATTACTGGTACACACAAACACTCTAAGCTGAGATTTACATAGCAGTGTTCGAATGCACGGATGAATTTGAGTGTTTTCACTTCGTGCACGAATAAACTCACTAGCAAATTCACCGAGGTCAACAATGCATCCAAGCTTATAAGGCGTATATCCTTAAGTGCTTCCCACTTCTGAAACGTTCGTGCCACTGATAAACGGCTTTTTTTTTCAGAGTATCGTTGCCGAAACACTTTTTTAACATTTGCAATGTCGTCGTACCGTTGAAACCGTTTTCATTGCAAAATTTAATACAAATTTGTTGTTGCATCTTGGCATGGTTGATGTGTCTCTAATGCTATATTATTTTGTGTGTTAGACTACGGCTTTGTTTCCTTTATGGGGGACACACGTTTGAATAATAAGAGCGTCACGAAAAATGGTCAGCTTTCAACGTTACAAAATTATATTTTGTGGCTCTTAAATGGGCTAAGTTTAACCATTTCGCACCTTTCTGTCGATCAATGGATATAAATAATAGGGACACGTCAACTGTTTGCACAAATTTATGGAGCTGTTCCTTATAGTTCTTTTAAACTTGCAGTTTGTTGCAGTTTTAAGATGCTGAAACATCTAAATATATGGGAACAAACTCACCGAGTCAGCATCAACTTATAGTACGTCCTACAAATCCACACAGCTGAGCCAGAAAATAGGTAGATGTGAGTCTTACCCGCGAGCCGTCCATAGCAAATCTTACAATCAACGAACTGAAGCAACTGAACGTAGTGGCAGCGGTTGCCCGAGTTACACATCTTCATGATTTTATGTTGATCTAATCTAATCTAATCTAATCTAATATAATCTAATACAAACGCAGCCAGTACGAGAAGAAAATCCTGGAAATAGTTGGGTTAGATGACGCCCAATTATTTTTTTTGTCAATATTGATGATTGCAGCATATCAGAGACATGATGCAAGCGTCAAATTGGCCAGGCCTACTGCGTTGCATTACCCGCAAAGGATGATTCTATAAAATGAGTTGAGTTCAAACAATTAGATTTGAACCACAACGCATTTTGTGAATCTACAGGGGAGGAAGGATGCGTGGACATACCGTACCATATACTCCGAGGTAAATAAAATAAAATAAATTATAAAAACCCGACTAATGAAAAAACAGGTAACGATATTGATGAAAATTTAAAATCAGTATGCAATTTCATATAGAAAAGTATGAAAAATATAGTGAAAGGATATTGTAATGTGAAACCATAATAACTATTACACATGTATGTAGATTGTTGTCCTGTTGTAATTGTAAATTGTAATTGTAATAATTGTAATTGTTTCCATTGTTAAACTTACAGCTTATACAATGTAGCATAGCCTCGAATAAATTATTTCACCAAACCTGGGAATCTCAAAGACAATCTGAAATTATATGTCATACAAAGAATATTATATTTAATATTTCGAGGTGCTCTTCTGTTTTCCTACCATTTCAGTCATTTGAAGTGGATCTCATAAGCACTTCACTGATTTTAATTTTATTATGAATGAGTTACTTAAATAACTAATTAATAATAATAATGTGAGAACGACAGCTAAATAGTTGAACTTAGCTAAAATTGAAATAGGTGACTTAGCTAACTTAGCTGATCAACCTCTCATCGAATGACTTCAGCCGTTGCAGTAAGATTAGTATTTGTATTCAAAATAATAATCAGAGAACACAACATATGTCTGTACAAAATATATCCGACATCCACTGGTTGATCACTGAAATAACAAATCAGGTACGTATCAACATTTCAACAGTCCCTGAAAAAACTGAAAACAGAGCATATCATTTCAATCATCAAAGCTAAAATTCCAATAAAAATATACGACATGTTTATGAAAAGGAACAGATCATCCTACAAGATACGATTTGAAAAGTCCTCCTTATACCTAAATGTAACCTATAAAAGAAAGCATTTGTATGATGGAAGAGTCCAGTTTGATGTGTTCTGAACCAATTGGAATATCTAACACAATGCTACTAAACAATCATACTCAAATACAATCCCACACCGCTTACAAGCGCATGCCAGTCCATCACGGAAACAGCAGTGGAACTTCAGAAGTGCTACTTCAATGCAAACGTTCTACAGAACAGCTGACAAATAAATACAGCTTCCAACGCAGCTCCGAGCTCCCAAGATAAATGTTACCGGAATGCAAAGACGATCCCAAAACGTGCTGTAACTACTAATAAAATTATAATGAAAAATATATAACGTGATTTCCAGGTACATACACGATCTTCTGTCGCACGTCCTTATCCCACTACCGTCAAACCGCCAATATGATCATTGCCATATTTCAGCTGGCCGTCATTTGTGATCACACCACTTGTGGAGGCACCAGATAGGAACCTGTATGGACCTCCCTCTCTCCAGGCTGTCAACTCACCATTTGAAGTTCCACCGGAAATGCTATACAATCTCCAGAAAAAGAGAAACCACTCAATTTTTTAATACTTCCACTCTCCCAGAAAATCAAGCAAAACCTTCGAAGTAGATATTTTGCGATTAATGATCCTTACGCTCTTTGGTACACAACTATAAAGGGTGTATTCGATAAAAATGGCACACACATATATACTCATCAAAATTAAACTGATTATCGGATTTTCTTGAAATTTTCAGGGAATGAAGAACTAAACTACTAATGAGTTTTGATTTACAACATTTGTTTTATTCAATTTCGTCTCCCATCCCGAATGCCCGCACCTTCCTTTTCACTCCACCCATCAAATTTTGTACAACCAATTTTCCCAGTGTTTTTGTTGTTTTTACCAAAATTTTCTTCAATTCTAGCTCTGTTTTTATAGTTTTGGGATGTTTGCAAAGTTCCGTTTTCATAATTGCCCAGAATTTTTCAATTGGACGAAGTTCCGGTGAATTTGGTGGGTTCATATGCTTTGGTACAAAATTGACTCCGTTGGCTCGGTACCACTCCAATACGTTTCGAGCGTAAGACTTTTAAAAGAAAGAGAAGAAAAAAGGGTTTTTTTAGTGGCAGGATGCTAGATCAGGCCAAAACAGAGTTGATCCTTTGTGCTTCTTAATGAATGGCAAGAGACGCTTCTTAAGGCACTCTTCCGTGTAAATCGCACCGTTTATTGTTCCGGAAGTGATGAAAGGAGCACTTATTTCACCACATTCGCAAATCGCCTGCCAGATTAGAAACTTCTTTGCAAATTTCGATAGTTTCTTCTTTCGAACATCCTCCGGAACATCGAACTTCGACTTGGCAACGAAATATTCTTGCCCAGGAAGTTGACGGAAGTCGGCCTTGACGTATGTTTCGTCATCCATCACGATGCAACCGGATTTGGTGAGCAGCTTCGTGTAAAGTTTCCGGGCGCGGGTTTTCGCAGTGATGTTTTGTTTTTCATTCCGGTTTGGGGCTTTTTGCACTTTGTAAACATGTAACCCAGCACGCTTCATGGTTTTCTGCACAAAACCGACTGACACCTTAGACTTTTTAGCGACATCTCGAATTGACATGTTTGGACGGCTCTTGAATTGTTGTACTACTTTCCTGGCCATTTTACTGTCCATTGGACCACTTTTACGATCACTCCCTTCCTTCCTTTGGACACTCAAACGCTCCTTGAAGGTTCTTATTACACGAGACACAGTTGTATTTGCAATTCCAAGCCTTTTAGCAATCCACCGGTGGGACGCCCCTGGATTTTGATTGTGAGTGCACAAAATTTTCTCACGGACAATTTCTTGTTTCGACGACATGACTAGAACTACAGAATGTATAACTATGAAACTTGGCAGATGTAAATAATACACTATGGATAAGATCTACTCAAATTTCTACGTTTTTTACTCATACGATTAAAAAGTTACAGACGATTTTCTGTGTGCCATTTTTATCGAATACACCCTTTAAAACTAT
>JAHHFK020004198.1:0-35108 GCA_024533555.2 Aedes koreicus
TGGATTTTTGAATTCGCTCGTAAAGTTTGTCCTGATTTTGTACCGTTTCGAAAGAACGATCGCGATCCTCCGTCGGAAAAAAATTAAATGGACTCTCCGTTTTCAATGGTAGAATTTTCAATTGACCTTCTGTCTTGCAACAACTCAGCTCCAGGAATGGATAGAATTAAATTCAGCTTGCTTAAAAACCTCCCAGACGTCGCGAAGAGGCGCTTGTTGAACTTGTTCAATCAGTTTCTGGAGCTCAACGTTGTTCCGGATGATTGGAGGCAAGTGAGAGTAATTTCCATTCAAAAACCCGGTAAACCCGTGTCAGACTATAACTCGTACCGGCCCATCGCTATGCTATCGTGCATTTGGAAGTTGTTGGAGAAAATTATTCTTCTTCGTCTGGACAAGTGGGTTGAGACGAATGGCTTACTATCAGATACGCAATTCGGTTTCCGTAAAGGCAAAGGAACTAACGACTGCCTTGCGTTGCTTTCAACTGAAATCGAACTAGCCTTCGCTGAAAAACAGGAAATGGGTTCAGGTTTCATGGAATCAAAGGGACTTTTGATTCTGTGTGCATAGACGTCCTTTCGGATAAATTCTACGCCAATTTAAACAACTTTTTGAACAATTTGTGGTCCGAGAAACATATGAGCTTTCTCATGGAAACTCGACAACTTCACGACTTAGCTACATGGGTCTCCCTCAGGGCTCAGGTGTCTGGTTCGATTCCAAATGCATTTGGGGAAAGCAGGTTGCGTATCTAAAGCAAAAGAGCCAACAAAGAACCAATTTTCTTCGATCCATCACCGGCACTTGGTGGGGAGCCGGTCCGGGAGATCTGATAAGGTTATATCAAACTACCATCCTGTCGGTCTTGGAATATGGTAGCTTTTGTTTCCAATCGGCGGCCAATACACACATCTTGAAGCCACAACGCATTCAATACCGTTGCCTTCGAATCGCGCTAGGCTGTATGCATTCGACGCATACAATGAGCCTTGAAGTACTCGCCGGGATACTTCCCTTAACCGATCGTTTCGCGGAATTGTCGTTCCGGTTTCTCATCCGTTGCGAGATATTGAACCCATTGGTAATCGAGAATTTTGAAAAGTTGCTTGAGCGAAATCCTCAAACACGATTCATGAGCTTGTACTATGAGCACATGACTCTGGCGATTGGACCATCCTCGTCTGTGAGACTCGATCTTACGATGAGACAAGAAATTCAGGGAATTCCAGAGCCCCATCGTTCAACAATTGTACCTTCAGTTTTCGTGAGCAAGTACCGCCACGTTACATCAGAGAAGAAGTTTTACACAGATGGGTCAATAATCAATGTGTCCACTGGATTTGGTGTATTCAACGATCTTAATAGAGCCTCATTCAAGCTCCAGAATCCTTGTTCGGTATACGTTGCGGAACTTGCAGCTATATCGTACGCATTAGAGCGGATCGCCTCACTACCCCCTGATCATTATTTCATATTTTCGGACAGCCTAAGTTCTCTGGAGGCTATTCGTTCAATGAGGCCGATGAAGCACTCGACATATTTCCTGCATGAAATACGGTCGTCACTGAGTGCTTTATCCAACAGCTCACAAATTATCACCTTAGCATGGGTCCCATCTCATTGCTCTATACCGGGTTATGAGAAAGCGGACTCACTGCCTAAGGTGGGCGCTATGGAAGGCGATATTAACGAGCGACAAATCGCCTTCAAAGATTTTTTTTTACAATTGCTCGTCAGCAAGTTCTCATCAACTGGCAACATAAGTGGAATGATGATGATCTGGGAAGATGGCTACTTTCTATTCTCACACAGGTTTCGAGAAAATCTTGGTTCAAAGGGTTGAATTTGAGCCGCGATTTTATCCGCGTAATGTCAAGGCTCATGTCCAATCATTGTTCCTTTAACCCGCATCTCTATCGAATTGAGCTCACAGACAGCAGTTTGTGTGCCTGTGGTTATCATGACATCGAGCATGTTGTCTGGTCATATCATCTTATAACATGTGGCGAGATGCGACTTATGTGATTCCCTCAGGGCCCGAGGAAAACAACCTGCTAAACCAATTAGAGACGTCCTGGCCTGCCACGATCTCGAATATATGAAATTAATCTACCATTTCTTGAAACGGATCGATTTGAAAATCTAGTAGCGTTTGGTTTTGTAATTTTTCAAGTCTTCCCCTTCATCGTTGTTCCAACATAGCCCCCTATGTTGTGTTTCTTTTCAATCAATTGTTCGTTTCCATTCCGAGATCCAGAGCACTTGCTACAGTGCTTATGATGTGTCCCATGCCCTTGTCCTGAATCTTTTTCCAAGTATCCAACATGTTTAAATATTGTATTCCTTAACCTCGAGCAAGCCGCGAGTATTCGGCCCCGTCCTACTAACATTAGTATTAAATTTAAATTTAAATGTTAATTTATCAATGTACCTAGAATAACGGCTCCGCAAAGCTAACTTATTTGAGCCTTGACAAATAAATGGATTATAAAAAAAAAACATTTATTTTTAAAGAACTTTGATATTGTTAAATTTTCGTGAGAGATTTTTCCTTCTTTCAATCATAAGCAGTTCTTTTTTATTTCAAAACTATAAATCCACTATCATGCCTCGTTGAAGTTTTTATTTTTCATCTTTAAAACTAGAACGCGATTCCAAGCAAACAGAAACAAATAAATGAATTCTGAGTCAGCTCAGTGACCCAATCGGCTTGATGAAAGATGACATTCAGAATTATGGCCTTTAGCGTAGCAGTGTTCGGCAAAATGGCATTACACCAGATGGCATTCGGCCTAGTGACACATCACCTGAAAAAATAACCTTCAAGATCGATCAACACTTCAACCCTCAATTCGACCACGAAGACGAAACCAAATCTAGCAAACTAAACCGATACCAAATTGAGCAGAATATGATTATCCAAATAAATCCCACCATCGTTTAGCCTTCACTGACTAAATCCAATTCCTTCGAATGGCACCGGAGACCTCCTCCCTTCGCGCAAATTCCACCGCCCCGGCAAGCAAACACTCCGGCCGCAGCACTCTCCCATCAATAAAGCATATCCTAAAAATAAAAGCATAAACACAGACCCAATCGATTTGATCAACCCAAATTGATTTATGGCCCATTGTCTTTCATTTCGGCATATATCTCGTTCCTTGACTTTTGAGAACAAAAATCTCCTTATACATACACATCGTATGCATCACCGGCACCGCAATCGACGACCGGGTTGGGGGAATTGCAGAGCAGTGCAGCGTAGTGCCGAGTTCTCTGCAGGTCCGACTGGCCGCGCGCTCATCCGTCTGGTCTCAATCCTTCCGAGATGCGATGTTTCGTTTTCGTGGGATTTTCCGCAGTCAAACTTTCCAACATATTGTTCCAACTGCACAGCAGAGTGATGGCGGCTGGCCGGTGGCTCCCGTGAAACGAGGGCGTCGAGAGCACCCTGGACAAATATTATGCTCTCAGCACAATAATGTTCGATTTTACGGCCAGGGCAATAACTTTTCCCTATCCTTGCGCTCAGTCGGTGACGGAGAAAAATTCCGATTCCAAGAAGCTCCCGGGTCTCCTCGTTTGCCTTCCGACCAAGTGATCTTACCAGTGGGGACCTGCTATTCGTTGGACAAGCGACCGATGGGACGATGTTTATGGAGCTTTTGTTTTTGTTTTATTTCGTCATCTTGGCCCTTTCTTCTGATTCTGCCGTCCCGGCCATGTTCAGTGTTTACAAATAAATAAACCGATGACGACGATTGCAAATTTCTGTTTTTATTTTCCTTCTGTGCAACATAGGTAGGTGGGACAAATCGGACGCCGAACCGAACCGAACGAGAAGGAATTCCGATTCCATTTTACCATAATCGTATTTATCTCGAATATCATTTTGGAGGAGATTTCCGATTTCGTCGATCCCTGTCGTCTTGCATGGCTCGCTCTGTGTCCTAATGGACCACGTTTTGAATCGATTATTGATTGTTTCTTTTGTTTTAAAATCGCCATAAATTGTGCACACATCTCCTCCCACTTGATTTCTTCGACTCTAATCCATAAGTATCGGTTGGAAAAGCGAAGGATTAAGAAAGGACGCTCGGGGAAGGCGAGGGATGCTTGTTTTGATGAGAACCGATGCGACAAGTTTTTGAGTTTGGTCAGGTGATTGATTTACGACGATCATTAATCGAATTTGGACTATTTGGATTGTGAAATCTGCTCTATGGGAGCAGTCCGAATCGGTTGCCATCAGCAGAATACATGACCTCGTGTTCGATGGGAAAAGCTCGTGTTTTGTACAAACACGGTGGTCGGTGGTCGGTCATGTGGGTGGAATAAATCAAAAAGCTAGTTTCCAATTCTAACGAATATGGAAACAAGATTTATCGACGAAACTCGGTTAGTCTGGGAAGGGAAATAATTAGTTTTCAAACCGGAGGTGATTTGTTGCGGGTGTCGGGGAAGATAAACCAAAGTGGATCCGATTTGATTCTGTAGAAGCCAACTCCAAGACCGGTAGATTTTCTTCGATAGACGGATGATACAGAAATTGAGCTCCTGGTGGACAACGTAGATTTGTTACTGAAGCACGTGTTTGTAGATTTGTTACAAAAATGGACACGTTATCAACTAGGAATGCAGGATTTTCTTAGGACTCAATTTTCCATTTAAAGTAACATATGCTGGAGAAACTGTTAAAAGAAGAAAAATCATGTGATGTTTTCAGGTCTGAAAGTGGACGATTTCTAAGAGTAATAAACAAATTTTCTTAAGGAGAATCTGTATGAGGTCAAATAATACTTCGGCATAAGTGCCCATTTATGAAACATTGAGAGAAAAAAACATTAAACACATAAATCATTTCGATTTGAAATACTAAGTAAGTTCAATTCAATAGCTACAGAACAATGTCTATATGAATGGATGGAACGGTTAAAAATTGGTCGACTCAAATATGACGTAGTTTTTTTAATCGTACATATAAAAAACATGCACACCCCTCATTTTGTTGGTGTATGCGTACGAAATGTTGAATCTATTTTGTTTTTGCCATTTTCTATTCAGTTGTCAAAATGGCGTCGAAGCAAGAAGAGCAGCGTATCAAAATTTTGCACGCGCATAAGCTAAATCCAAATGATTCCCACGCCGACTTGGCAAAATCATTAAATAATGTCAAATCAACCGTGACGAATGTTATAAAAGCGTTTGGAGAACGTCTGACGACTGCTAGGAAGCCGAGATCAAGAGGAAACCGAAACCAGGAAGCCACATCGACCGGAAGAATAGTGCCAGCATTTTCAAAGCTCAACTTTTCCATCAGAGATATCGGAAACAAATTGGGAAAGTCCCGAACAACAGTGCAAAGAGCAAAGCAACGAGCTGGACTGTCGAAATAAAAGATTACAGTGACACCAAATTGGGATGATAAGCAAAACTCAACAGCCAAAGGAAGAGCGCGTAAGTTGTACACGAGTTTGTTGACCAAGTTTGATTGCGTCGTAATGGATGCTGAAACAGAAAAAAATGTCAATGTTCCCGAAAAAATACTTGGTTTTGCAGGCGATATGCACCTGTGATGATGATGATGTAATACTACCATCTAATGAAGCAAGGTAACTTTCCATAGCAGTAGAATAATCTGAAAAACGATTTGATCAGGATTCTATAGTTGTCTGTGATCATCAAGCTCCTGTATGAAGGGCCAAAAACGTTTGGGCGGGCCCGTAAGCAGAGACACTTACGTGAAACCCGCGAATATAGGGAAGAGAATGTCCTTCCAAAAGCAAATTCACACAGACAGCACTAGAATCGAGCCCTCGATTGACAGAATAAACCAAATAGATGGGGTCGAAGAGCCCGCCCTCGTTCCGCAAAATGTTAACAATAGGGGGGAGGCAGTCTCATGCTCCCTATCCCAATCGTTTTACTTGGGTGCCCTGATGGTCTCTCCCTTTCCCCGTTATATGTTATTTAATATTTAGTATATTTTGTACACAAAATATTAGGATATCATTATATTCAAACATGCCAATTTATTCAAATTTAAAACTTGAATGATACTACCAATGGATTGTTACTGAAAAATAAATAAAAATTAGATATGTATTATATGATATATGACAGCAAAATTACGGGCTCGACGTTTGTACTGCAAATATTGGACGAAGTTTTCATATGTTGTTATAGACGATGACACTTATGTTCTGAGGGATTTCAGGTCGCTTCCAGGGCTGGCTTTCTATTCTGCTTTGGACAGGAGTGCTACTGCTAAGAATTTCAGGACGAAGAACTTATGACAACAGTTGCCGCTACAGAATATTTCACAGGTAAAGTAAAATTTTCTCTAGATGACCGTCTCACATGGAAAAAGCTGTTGGAATTCGCTTCGAAGTACCTGATTTGACAGGCCATACGCAGTTGTGGCAAACAGAGTGAACCATTCTTCAATAGGGACCATAAATGATGAGATTTACAAAAAACAGTTTTTGACGTTGACGTTTTGACCAAAAACAGTTTTTGACGTTTTTGAGAAAGCATGACTAAAGAAGATTGTTTTGGCCAGGCTTTATGTCACAACTCAAAACCATGCGGCTAATCCTGTGGATTTTGTACTGAAAGCTATATGATTTGAAAGTAAAATATGTGGATAACTTATTTTCGATACAATCTTAATAGGGTAGGGAACGGCTTAATCAGGGGTCATTATTTTAATAAGTTGTTAGGAAATAGGTAAAAAGCTCTAACATTTTCAAAATTATTTCATTTTTAATGATGCGATCATAAGCTCTATCTATCGGGTTAATGATTCGATGCATAAATCATGATTGATTACCGATTTATTACTGTCACTATGGAGATTTTAAATACTTCATCTACAAAACCATCAGTTTCCTACCTGCTGAAGAAGTTCGCTCAAATTTTGCCTATGTGTATTTTGTATTTAATCCCGTGAACCGGAGGGAATGTCTTCATCAGCTCCCTCTCACATCTAGGCTTGTTGCCAGAATGTGATGTTGAACATTGAGCTGACATTTATTTCATATTTAGATGATCTGAAATCACTATTTATTTCATGTTTCTTCCAGTCATTCGAGATTGACCTATGCTTATGATCATATTGTCCATCATATGGCCTATCATATGCATTAAAAAAATATGTTTCTGAGCTGTCCAATCGTACTAAACGATAAATAATGCTTCGCTGTTGAGCGGCAGCTATGGCATCACTGTTGCTTTTGAGAGAGCCCATGTTTCCTCTCTTCTTTGTTAACCATGGATATAGCGCACCGATAATGTAACGTGAAGCCTGCTGTCTCTTACAATTGTTTGTTTATAAACGAAACATCCCGTTTGTCGTCACAGTCGCTTTGGCTAACATTTGTGCGAGAGTAAATGAAACAAGAGATACTCATTTCCAATCTAAAGATCAATGACAAACTAAAAGTTTGGTCGTGTACGTCTGTCTCATAACCTGCTAGTAGACGAGTTTGTGATCGTAGCAATCGACATGTTTTGGTTGATTGTTGTCGAGAGCGGATGGGTAAAACGAAGGGTTGAGGAAATTGACGTTTGCTACAAATGCACGGAATCGCACTCATACAATATTGTTAGTTTATGTACAGATTGCGGAGCCGAAGAAAACATTTTCTTGATCGGAAAGCAATCTACATGCATTTAAAAAGTCCCTGCAGTTGAGAACTTTATTCCATGGCTATGAAATTTTTTGAGCCTAATGCTCGTTGCTGAAGGTATGTTCCGATAGACCAGACGTAAGCAGAGGGATTAATTTCCGAATATTGGCAGTTCAAATTATATATTACATACAGCTTCATCAAATGTCTCAGGTGCTGACTAAACTGCTTTAAACCCGTCCTGTACCCTATTTGGTAGCTTGAATAAGTGGAGGAAAAATGCCAATTGATTAGCAATACCTAGTTTTTCATTTTAGTCGTGAATTTTTTATTTGTGTCCCATTTTGCAAGGAGACAAATGAAAATCAGATGATTCACAACTTGTTTGTCGAAAATAATGAACATCGTAAGAGCCAACTCATATTTTAGGAGGATGATAAGGATGCGGCCGAGATTTGTTTTGACTCAGTCTACATTAGATACCAGCTATCATACAAAAAACGATTCCCTAAGCTCAGTCGGCAACAGCATCATGTTTTAAGGCTTTTTTTACCGGTTCGATTAATTAATTGATCTGGAAATTTTTCATTATGGAACATTTCTCGACTACTTGGCCATACGGTATCCCAAGTAGCACAACTTGTTTCGATAGAGCATAAAAATCTCTCTTGGAACGAATTCGGGATAGTTATGTTTGGCTATTTACCTCAAAATCATACACAACAGCAACGGAAAAAGCGCAAGGGTGGAGCCTATTTGCTACTTGACATTGTTTCTACAGAGTTGCAATAGTATTTTGTAAAACTTTCAAATATTGTAAAACATGTTGCAAAAAAGTTAAATGATACCGATGTTTAAATGAATGCGAGGATAACTTTTTTTTAAATAAAATGATCTCAATATCGTGTTGAATTAAGTCAATTTTTAAACGTTTTCAGATTTATCGATCAATATTCTGTTCTACTTCGAAAAATATGAACGCTCTTGAATGAATCCTTAAGAATAGAGCATAGCTTCAGGACTTGAAAAATAAAAATGTGTGTAAAATTATGCTAACATTTTGAAGAATCAGATTTCTGATTAATTTGAAGAATAATAAACCGTTACAGGTTTACGTTAGGTTAAAACTGTAGAAGAATGGGTGAAAATTTCAGCCGGCGTCGGTGGTGTAGTGGTAAGCGTGACTGCTACCCTTCAATGTAGGTTCTGGGTTCTGGGTTCAATCCCAGTCGACGTCGGTGGTTTTTCTGAGGCGAAAAAAACTGGTCACGTCTTCATTCGGAAGGAAAGTAAAGCCGTTGGTCCGGGCTCATATTTAAAAGGCGATAGGTAGGGTCTAGGTGGTGGAGTCGTCTTCCTGGCGTCGGTGATTGTCACCATGTGAGGCAATAGGCCGACGGAAAAAAAATGGTGAAATTTTAACAACTCATTTTGTATTGCAAAGTTTTGGCATATGGCCTCTACGAACAAACCATATACACTACTGTCTAAAATTCTTCTGAATCCATTCTTAACACGTGAAGTGTTTCTATAATATTTATCTTTGCAGACATATTTAAATCAAAGATATCTGGACAACACCGATAGTAGTAGTTTTAAAGTGGGTTTTCTTTGTTTACGCATACCTGATTAACTAAGTATTTAAAACTATTGAATTCCACATACTGAAATATTAATAAATTTAATAATAAATCAAACTTGTAGTGACTTATGTGCGCAAGGAATATACAAAAGGTACTAAAAAGGAGGATGCTTGACTGGCATTATAAGTAAAACAAAATTGTACCATGCGCCTTAAAACAAAACTGTTCAATCCATTGGAACAAAGAATAAGAATAATTCACATGTTTTTTTACTTAAAAAAATTGAAGAAGAATAGAGAGATGATTCCGTTAAGAAGTTCAAACGGAATAATAAAATAAAATCCTAGAATTACTAACTCTTCCATGCATTCGAAGTCTGGATTGCTTGCAATTTGATTAGTCTTAATCTTAGGCTAGATCACTCAAAAAATCTCCAATTGTATTCTGTAAGAAAAAATATTATAAAATGTGTTAAAAGAAATATTATTATCAATATTATTATCCATGACTTGGGCCAGATAACCACGAATCCCTCATCCAGCCTACACTTCATCTGGCACCCTGTATTCCCCCCTTACCCTTTGTTATTGAATGTATGTATGTAATTCACGTAATAGAACAACAGTCGTAAGTCTACTGACGGTGGTGTTCTCGGGGCAATTCGTGCCAGGTTGAAGGCGAGACTTATAGAGAGTGAGACGTGGGATTATGTGGAACAAGTTTGGGTCGCCATCAAACTGAGTGATCGCCTGATCGGGCTCGTGACAACGACCTTATTGAAACCGATTGCCGGTCCGATTTCACGATCATGGAGAACACAACTCCGATTGACGAGATAAGCGTTCTTGGTGACTTAAATCTAGCAAGTGTTTCGTGGAAACCATCGTACAGAGGATTTCTCTATCCAGACCCAGCACGATCTGTATTTCATTCAGAATCAGTTAGTTTTCTTAGATTAGATTCCCTCAGAACAACCACAATGCAAGAGAACAACCGCGTATACCTTTGTTTTGTGAGCGTTCTTGACTCTGCTCCGTTTATCTCCACTAGTAAAGGGCGAACACGAAATTATTGCGACACATTCAACAGGGCATAACTTTTTTACCATAGTGTAAAAATCAACCAAATTTTGCACACTTTCTCATTGATGTGTATTGTTTACATGCTGTAAAACTCGAAGTCGTGTTTTTCGATTCAACGAAAATGGAGGTGAACCAACGCGAGTCGAGAGAGCAAATTCTTTCCAAACGCCTGGAATTTCCTGACCTGTCGCACCGGCAGTTGGGAAACATTTTGAACATTCACCATTCAACCGTCTCCAGAGTGTTGAAGCGGTTCCAGGAGCGGTTGACGTTGGACCACGGCAAAGGAGCTGGAAGAAAACCGGGACCGGAGAACAAAAAGACGGAGGGAAAGGGTGATTAAAGCAAATCCCAACTCCAAGGCAAGTCGCAACAGAAGGAGGACACGCAGACCCAAGGATGAGCGGCAACAATCGACGGCTAAAACTCGGGCACGGAAGCTCTACGAGAAGATGCTGACAAAATATGGCTGCTGTGTGATGGACGACGAAACGTATAAAAAAGCCGATTTTAAGCAAATTCCGGGCTTGGAGTTTTTCACCGGCAAGAGCAAGTGCTATGTGGACGACAAATTTAAGAAGAAGAAAATGTCGAAGTTCGCCTCCAAATATCTCATTTGGCAGGCCATCTGCTCTTGCGGACTGAGGAGTGAGCCTTTCGTGACAAAGGGCACAGTAAATGGCGAGATCTACAAAACTGAGTGCCTCAAGAAGCGCCTTTTGCCGTTCTTGCAGCAGCACGACGAAGCTCCGCTATTTTGGCCAGATTTGGCATCATGCCACTATTCTAAAAGTGTCCTGGAGTGGTATGAGGCCAATTCTGTCCATTTTGTTCCAAAGGACATGAATCCGCCAAACTGTCCGGAGCTGCGCCCGGTGGAGCAGTACTGGGCAATGATGAAGCGGGAACTTCGGAAGAGCAAGAAGACAGTCAAAGACGAGAAGGACATGTTAAGAAAATGGAAAAAAAAAACTGAGAAACTGGTACCGGATGACACTGTAAAGACTTTGATGGAGGGCATCAAGCGAAAATGCGTTCAATTTTACACTCAAGGCTCCACCGATTAACTTTTCTTTTGATTTATGAAGTAAATATATGTATAAAACTACCCTAAAATTTTGGTTTGATTCTAAACATTATAAGAAAATTGGCATGACATTTTCGGTGTCGCAATAATTTCGTGTTCACCCTTTGTAGTTAGGTTTTCGACATCCGCCTTTGATTGCCGCTGTGGAAGGTAATTCAGTTCAAGATTTTCAATAAAACGTAATTTGATTTTCGGAAAACGGATCATCATAAAAGCGTAGACATGTTGTCTAACATAGACTGGGAGAGCATCCTCAATCCTGACAATGTGTATTCCACTGCTCGAACTTTTTCACACGCTCACGTGCCAAAGAGAGTCCACCAAAAAGAGTTGCATCTTCCATAGTAACTAGCAAATTCTAAAAATTTAAATCTACAAAGAGAGCTGCTTTGAGAATGTTCACAAAATGTCGTAAAGTTACGCTGAAACATATCCATTTAAATACCATTCCATTTCCATTCTATTTCCATACAAACTTCATTCTAGTTCCATTCCAATTCCATTCCAATTCCATTCCAATTCCATTCCGATTCCCTTCCAATTCCATTACAATTCCATTCTCATTCCAATTCCGTTCCAATTCCATTCCAATTCCATTCCAATTCCATTCCAATTTGATTCTAATTCCATTTCAATTCCATTCCAATTCCATTTTCATTCTATTTCGATTCCAATTCCATTCCAATTCCATTCTTATTCCATTCCAATACTTTTCCAATTTCATTCCAATTCCATTCCAATTTAATTCCAATTTAATTCCAATTCCATTCCAATTCCATTCCCATTCCTTTCCAATTCCATTCTAATTCCATTCCAATTCCATTCCAATTCCATTCCAATTCCATTCCAATTCCATTTTCATTCTATTTCGATTCCAATTCCATTCCAATTCCATTCCAATACTTTTCCAATTTCATTCCAATTCCATTCCAATTCCATTCAATTCCATTCAATTCCATTCAATTCCATTCAATTCCATTCAATTCCATTCAATTCCATTCCAATTCCATTCCAATTCCATTCAATTCCATTCAATTCCATTCAATTCCATTCAATTCCATTCAATTCCATTCAATTCCATTCCAATTCCATTCAATTCCATTCCAATTCCATTCAATTCCATTCAATTCCATTCAATTCCATTCCAATTCCATTCAATTCCATTCAATTCCATTCAATTCCATTCAATTCCATTCAATTCCATTCAATTCCATTCCAATTCCATTCCATTCCTTTCCAATTCCATTCAATTCCATTCAATTCCATTCAATTCCATTCAATTCCATTCAATTCCATTCAATTCCATTCAATTCCATTTCATTCTATTTCGATTCAATTCCATTCCAATTCCATTCAATTCCATTCCAATACTTTTCCAATTTCATTCCAATTCCATTCCAATTTAATTCCAATTCCATTCCAATTCCATTCCAATTCCATTCCAATTCCATTCCAATTCCATTCCAATTCCATTCCAATTCCATTCCAATTCCATTCCAATTCCATTCAATTCCATTCCAATTCCATTCAATTCCATTCAATTCCATTCAATTCCATTCCAATTCCATTCAATTCCATTCAATTCCATTCCAATTCCATTTCAATTCCGTTTCAATTCCGTTTCAATTTCATAACAATTCTATTTCAATTCCATTCCAATTCCATTTCAATTTTATTTCAATTCCATTTCAATTCCATTTCAATAACATAACAATGTCATTCCAATTCCATTCCAATTCCATTCCAATGCCATGGCTCTAGAAAGAGCCACCATTCAACTCTTTGACGGGCGGAACGATTTTTCGGCTGTAGACAAAACAGTACACAACTTTAATTTAACTTCATTCTTCTTCTTCTTATGCTTCTATCTTTACAATAACGCTTTTCGTCACCGCTCTCGGCTTTGTTAGAGATTTCTTTTTTATTTGCTCTGCTTTTGCTCACTTTGACGTTCGTCACAAAACTGTATCCCACACCGACAGGGAGCCTTGCGTTTATAGCATTGTAATAATATTTACAAAAATATTAAGTATTCAAGGTCATGATTAAATTTACTAAGCTGCAAGTTTACAATACAAACAGGTCTCGACTAACTCCAATGTTTGCTTTGAATGATCTTAGCAAACCATTTCAGCAACATCAATTAAATTACTAGTACCTCGTATTCCTGAAATAAACTCAACAAAGAATGCTTTTTGTTACTGCAGAATTACTAAAATGAAACATGAAAACTAAGTGTTGAATATAAAAGATGTTTCGTGTGCTACTTGGGATGGTTGAACTTGACTTATACTTATGCAAAAACGGCACAGGCATCGGTAGCTCCAATAAACTGACGAAGTGCATTTAAGTTCACCTAGCAAAGAGCAAGCAATAAGCTTTAAATGCTAATAAAGAAGAATTAACAAACATTGCAAATAGCTAATCGCTATGTAGGGTTCGACATTCAAGAAAACAAACAATATTTATCATGAACCTTTAGTTTGATTACATTTATTTTGACACATTGTTCCTTCCATGATCAAAACTAACTACGAGAAAACGTTCAAGTAGAAGTAAATTTACTCATTATTATCAACTTCGTCTTCTTCTTAAGAAAAAAAAAAACACGAATTAACCCTCAACACAAAAAAAAACGACACGGTACTCTTTGTTTCAAGCAATCGTCTCGTAAAATCAACGCTTTCGAAGCCAAGCGACTTTTTGTGCGATATGCTCTTCAAGAACTGTAAACTATGAAGCGTAATAAGCCGAGCGATCAAAATTCAAGACAATTTTTTTTCATTCTCATTCGAGTGACGAGCCAAAACGGTATAATGAGAAAAATGGATAACTCAAAAGTCGAGAAAAAAAAAACATTAGCTCGATGTTTGGAGAAAGGGTTGCTAGACAGTACAAAAAAAAGAAAATCTCAAAGAATGGAACACTCTTCATATCTTTCATCAAGCCAGTCACAAGATGAGGAAGTCCGCCTTCGTGACTGCCTTTCATCGGAGGTTTGTTTTAATTACGTTTGTTTGTTCTTTGCCATGTTAATTTGAGATTTGTTCGTTCTTCTGACGATTAGCCTTCGGTGATAAAAAAAAAAGAAAAGCTGACTATTTGCTCACAGCATTTGAAGAAAGTGAAGGTTGCCCGGCGACGATTTCCACTGAACTAGGACATTTCCCGCTTTAATTATGTCCATGCTCATTGTAATAACATATTTTAGCAATAAAACATTTGCACAAACGTCTTGAATGCAACAGTGTACTTCGCATGCATAAGGATCGATACCCATCGGATTCGGTTCGACACGACCGTGGCTGACAAGTTCGAGGCGAGGCAGCATGCAGCTTCCAGTTTCCAGTAATGATCTCCTTTGTTCCCGGGAGCAGCTCAGTTCAGAAGCTCCATATATCCAGATAATTCTCCCTCATTTCAAAACAAACTACTCCTTTTGTTCCATAAATAATGTGCTGCCGCGTTGTTGGGTGCTTATCCTGGCCATGCCGCCATCGCCGTCGATTGTGGTAATTTGAGTGGATGGCACAGACCTGGAGACTTCCCAGCGGTGACCGGTGAGGAAAGGAGCCAAGCCGTGCGCTTGAAAATTCCGAAAATCGTGACACATCACTCTTCCTCTCCTCGCCTATCGAAGACGGAAGGTGGAGGGATGTGCTTCTTTTCCTCGCGTTCGATATCAGCAACAACAACGACTACGACGACAGAAAACCGAACGCCTTTGAACGCGAAGGATTCTGAAAGCTTGCCATGTTTGCGATCGATGAGTATTTTAAATATTCCCTTTTTTTTCGTGTGGTTCGGCTGCTTCTGGCTGGGAAGCCGTTCAATTGTGCAGAGCAGGAATGCATGGGAGGGTCAAAATCAGTGCAACACACGCGTGTACTGCACTTATACAATAAGGGGGTGGGTGTGTTGGGTCGGTGGGTAACACAACAGATGCTGCATGCCTAAAGAATGAGCCTTTCGTGGTACGAGAAGGATGAACAGAAAGAAACCCTTTCGAGATTTACCGATCGTATTGTTGCGATAAACACGCATTTGTGCTATTTATTGCAATTGATTTCTTGCGTTTGCCAGGATGAGAAGACGAAATTAAATGCAGTGCTGGAGCACTCTGCTGGGTGCTTTATGCCGTTGACAATGTTTGACCGCTGCCGTTTGCATATATTACTACTTTTGAGACATGAACCGCGCAATACATGAAAGAACTCTAGGATTGAACTTAGCATTAAATACATTTATTCAGTGCTATTGTCAACGAGTACATCGTAGCAAGATAAGAATCGAGTGGTATGCATCAAGGATATATCATGATAGAGCAGGAATATGGGTAAATAATACTTCATCGATCTCTCTTCTCTTTGCCTCTTTTAAAATTAGGTAACAAGAAGAAAGTAAGGCTACATTTTTTTATTTCAGTATATTAGATAGCGATAGAAATTTCCGTCCAGAGTTTAAAAATGCAGCTAAAACCGCTTCTTGTTAAAGAAGTATCGATCGATCGAAGTCTTATTCGCAGTTATTTCTGCTCAATCTGGAAATAAATGTTAATAGTTTGAAATAAAATTGTTCGCATTAGCACAGCGAAGAATCAACATTCAGAAATTGTGGGACTTATTTAGCGCAAAGGCTCTTATCCGTAGCATAGAGATTGGACTCGGAAAAAATGCGACACTTTGTTTTGGGTGCAACTTTTTATCGCGTGGGTAAAAAATAATGAAATTTTGGGGAATACTAGTTTAGAGTGTTATGTTTATGTGTCTCACTATCAAGTTGTTTTCAAGATGCATTCGAAACAAGAAGAGCTACGCCAGCAAATCTTGAACAGATAAGGCCGTACTTTAAGAATAAACCGAACCTTTCCACCCGAGACGTGGCCAAACAGGTCAATTCGTCGAAGTGGTTCGTCCAGCAGACCAAGAAGCGGGCTGGGCTACGTGTTTTTAATGTCAGAAAGGCGCCAAACCGGATTGACAAGCAAAACACGGTGGCCAAATTGCGTGCGCGGAAGCTGTACCGTGAGTGGCTGGTCAAGCCAGGCTGTCTCGTCATGGACGACGAGACATATATCAAGGCGGACACCAAACAAATCCCCGGCCTCGAGTTTTTTGTCGGTACGTCCCGCATGGAGATTCCGGAAAAGTTCCGGAAGAGAAAGATGGACAAATTCGCGAAGAAGTACCTGTTGTGGCAGGCGATCTGCGAGTGCGGACGGTACAGCAAGCCGTTCGTTACAACCGGCACCATAAACGGGCAGATTTATCGAGAGGAATGCTTGCAGAAGCGCTTGCTGCCATTCCTCCGCTCTCACCGTGGTCCCACGCTGTTCTGGCCGGATCTCGCTTCGTGTCATTACGCCAAGCCTGTAATGGATTGGTACGAAGCGAAGGGCGTTAATGTGGTCCCGAAGGAGGCGAACCCGCCAAATACACCAGAACTTCGTCCGATCGAAAAGTTTTGAACGATAATGAAGAAGAAGTGGAAGAAAAGCGGAAAAACATTCAAACCGATGAAGCTTTGAAGAAAAACTGGGAGAAATTGTGTAAGGAAGATGGACAAAGCCTTGCCCAAGATCTCATGAGCAGTGTTAATTGAAATGTACGAGCATTCAGCTTGGGGGAAGAAATTCAATTAATAAATAATGCTTAAACATAGTTGATATATAGTTTTTTGACCCCTGAAAATTTGAGAAGTATCCGATTTAAAATGCATATTTGGTGATCATTTTTGTGTGTCTCATTTTTTCCGAGTCCAGTCTTTATGCAAGTGATAATTTATGGTGCGCCTGAACGTCGTCATTCTTTTTTTTTCGCATAAGAGTTAAATAGTTGAGAACTAATATGTGTTTTTTTTTTTTTTTGTGTTGTGCGATGTTTAATTTTATAAAGTAGGGTAATGTGTAAAGGGTGCTTTTTTTGGGTTTGGGGGATTTAGGAATGGATGGGTTTTTGGGGGAAAGGGGTGGGTGGGGGGAGTAGGGAATGAGGGTAGGGGGGGGGGGGGGGGGTGTGTTTGGGAAGGGGGGGGGGGGGGGGGAAAAAAAAGGGGGGGGGGAAGAGGGGGGGGAGAGAAGAGGGGGAAGGGGGGGGGGAGGAAAGGGGGGGGAGGATTTGGGAAAAAAGTGGGGAATATTCCAAGAGATAAACTACACCGTGTCCAATATATTCTCATTCAAAATAAAACTCTATTTATTTCAAATCGATAATCCAGATTTTATTGATAACCTCACCCATTATATTGCAATATAATACTGATCAACTACGGCATATGTTTTAGAATAACACCGCCTTTAACCTTCTTGACCAGCTCCAGACGTTCTTCTAAACCGTCACAGGTGGCACGCACGACTTCCATCGTCATTTCGTCCCAAATTCGTTTGATACCGGTTTTGAATTGGTTCATATTAGACGCCCTGTGGTCATTTGCCTTCGCCAGCATGTATGACCATACGAAATAATCCAAGGGATTCAGATCTGGTGAACTGGGAGGCCATTCATTCTTGTCAAAAAAGTCGGTCAAATTTTCTCGGCACCAGCCCTGAACGAGATTTGCAGTATGCGATGGCGCTCCGTCCTGCTGAAACACATAGTGATCATCTCCAAACACCTCTTGTACATATGGCTTGACAACTTTCTCCAAAACTTCCGTTTTATAATATACGGCATTCACTTGAACGTCTTGTTCGATGAAAACCAGTGGTAATTTGCCTCGACGGCAAATTCCTCCCCAAGCCATCTCTGACGCAGCACTTTGGAACCGTGGAATATTCCTATCACTCTCTGGAACAGTTCTCGAAGAGAGAGCCCACAATCTCTCGTTCTGGAAATTGTGGGATTGTTGCAAGACGAATAACTTTTCGTCGGAAAAGATAAATTCTTCCCCACCGTGCCGCGACAAAAGCAGACTTGCTCTTTCGAGTCGTTTCTGCTTGGAAGGTTGCGAAGCTCCGTGAACATTACGTTTCCTGAAAGCTTGGAATTCGAGGTCATAGTGCAGTATATTGTGCATTGACGATCTTGAAACATTCAGATCTGCGGCTATTTTACGTACAGAGCGCTGTGATTTTCGTCAAATCCGTTCCCTGACCACCTTAACAACTCGTGCTGTCCGCACCGTACGAGTACGACCGGATCTCTTCCGGTCATCCAACGAGCAGGTGTCACGGTTCCTTCTAATGGTTCGGTACACAAAATCCCACTTTACTACGAGGTTTTTCAAATTTCGGAAAATAGCGCCCGGGCGCTCACCTTTCAAACACTTTTCTAATAACCAAAGCACGAAACTCCTTCATCGCTGGTAAAAGATAAACACAGAATGAAAAAAATCGGACATAACCTAAAAGCGTTTTTATAAACATAGTGCAACACTACACCAACACATAAGGGAAGCATGTTGAGTAGGTGCACGACACCAATGCAAAGAAAAGTGTATGAGAATATATTGGACATGGTGTAGCTGTAGAACGCTATCAGAATGTATCGAAAATCATGGCATGGGGCGCCATTTTGCGAAAAGAAAATTTCCTCTTCTTTTCCTAGAACCTAACGTAAAAATCAGCCGGCGTCGGTGGTGTAGTGGTAAGCGTGACTGCTACTGCTACACCCCTGGGGGGCTGGGTTCCAGCGGAGGTGGCGGCTGGTGTTTTGGGGGGGCAAAAAATCTGGTCACGTCTTCCTTCGGAAGGAAAGTAAAGCCAGTTGGCCCGGGTCTTATTCGGTCGTTTGGGGGGGCCCCGGGGTGGGGGCGTCTTTTTTGCGGCGGGGGTTTTCACCCCACGTGAGGGAAAAAAAACGTCAAAATCAACACTGAATATTACATCTAACAGGTTTTGAAGAACCATCTGCTTCTTCGTGCTTCAACGCTGTATGGGAACACACCATATTGTTTCCAACAGGACTCAGCTCCAGCTCACAAGGCAAAGAAGACACAAGCGTAGTGCGCGGAAAATTTGCCCGATTTCATCACAAGCGAAGAATGGCCTGCATCTTCACCGGATCTCAACCCACTTGACTACTTTGTTTGGGTTATATGCTTCAACATATAGGCCCTACGAAAAGGCTTACTTAAGTTCGATTCAAGAAACATATGGTTGATATTTGGGACCGAATTCCTCAAGAAATCGTGCGTGCCAGCTGCGATGGGATTACAAAGCGTTTGCGCAAAGTAATCAAGGAAAAGGGCGAAAGATTCGAATTGAATTAATTTGGTTTGTTTCTATAACCTGTATCTTTCATATGAAAAATAAATGCTATGATTTGGTTGATTTGTTTTGCTGTACCTCATTTTGTTTTAGTGCCACCTATTGTGAGACACCCTGTACATCTTTGTTTAATTTTGTCGTTTATAAATACTGGAAAATTGTAAATCGAATGGTAAAGTATCCGTTTCAGCCATAACAGAGTTCATAGGACTGGTGATGAAAGCTCCGGATGCGAATCGAATCATTTTGTTGTAAGCCGGGGCAAGGTGTTGCAGAGCAGCCGGCCCTCCTCGGCTGACTATCCCGATCCCGTACGTCAATTTTGCTGTCACTAATGCGCCTTGTAAAGTTAACGGATGCTGCACTCCTCGTAGTTGCTTCAGTTGCCAGACAAACCAACCGTATATGGCATGCACGCAAACCATCGTTCATGTGGGACGTGAAGAAATCTGTTCGAGCCGGTGACCCACCTGAGAAAGTTCGCCCGGTAGTACAACAACTACTCGCGACACGGTTTCAGCGATCAACAGTATTATACACAGACGGCTCCAAAGGTGAAAACACTGTAGGAGCTGCAGTGCACGGCCACGGACTATCGCTAATGTACAGCCTACCAGAAGAGTGCAGTGTTTTTTCCGAGGGGGGTGTCCCCCCCAAAGAAAACTATATCGCTCCCGAACGTAACTAGCGAGTTGGCGATCCTCACGGGCTCCGCAGCGTGCCTCCGGGGGGTGGAGGGGGAAATTTAAAAACCCCCGTGGACCAAAAAGTGAGAACGCCGCACAAAACACAAAACTCCGTTTCTGTGGTATCCCGGGACACCCGGCGTCAACGGGAACAACAAAAGAGCGGCGGGGGGAAATAAGGGAAAGAAAAAGCCGCCAATTGTCGTCCTAACCCCAGGGGAAGATGTACTGGGAGTGGTAAAACAAGCGATAAGGCAACGATGGAACAGTCAGTGGTATGAATCCAGGGAAGCTAAACTGAGGGAGATAAAATGCGACACACATAAGTGGACGGATCGTGGGAGCACCAGTGACCAACGAGTATTAACACGCCTAAGGATTGGTCATACAAGGCTGACCCACACGTTTCTATTAAAAAAAGAACCTCCACCCAGCTGCTGTGGAACGGTGTTGGATGTACGACACGTAATTCTCCATTGCAGAATATACGTCAATCACCGGCAAGAGCACAGTATTAGTGCGACAAGCCTTCGAGATGCCCTAGATAACTCGGAGGACAATACAAGCAATCTACTGAACTTCTTGCGGCAGACCGGGTTATATCGAAAATTGTAAAGACGCAGGACAAATACGGAACAAAGAAACAACTTAAAATAAGAGCAATTGTAAAAGGTGAACACAGCGAGAATAGGAAGAAATAATCGGAAGAAGAACGGGAATAAAACCGGAGCACGAACAAAAAGCAGGAGCAAAAATGTTAGCAACACAAATAATTGCGAATGACGGAAAGAGGGTGATCAATGAAATAGAAAAAAACACCAATACAAGAGAATGGGAAAGCAAGCAAAAAAAAGTAATAATGGTAAGTGAGAGGATAGTAGTATAGGAAGTAAAAAGAGAAAAGGAAGATGATACAGAAGAGAAAAAGAATGCGAAAAAGGAGAAGGTGAAGAAAAACGAAGATGATAAAGAACTTGAAGAAGATATAAGAGTAGACGAAGAAGATGAAAAGTTGACGAAGAATATGTAAAAGATTGTAATGATGATGAAAAAGAAGAAGATTGTAATGATGATGAAAAATAACACAGCGAACGAGAAAGCGAATTCTAGCTGGAGCATATACAACAGCTACCCCAAGACGAACGAGTCGAGGCATCCATCAATGCTGGACACTCTGGTGTAAAGTGTCAGAAATAAACAGAAAAAAAAAAACGAAATTATAAGACTTCACCTTGTATTTGCATTATTTTCAATAGTTAAATATTGAATCAATGTTTGGAGAAATGACTGAGGTATCAAGGACTCAGGTAACGCTCAAAACCAGACCGCTTTTCGTGACAGTCACAATAGGATTTTTTCAATTGTACCTCAGTATAGAAAATAATGACTTAGTCCTGCGTCAAAAAAAAAAGAAATTCTTCATAGATTACTTACACTTTCATATAATAAATTTTAAAATCCAATTTATTCATTTCTTCGCAAAGAGTCCTTCTCGTGCATATCACATCATCATTTGAAAACTCAACTATGGTAAATAATCTAATCTAATCTAATCTCACACTAACGCAGCCATTTCTTGAAAGCATTCTGGAAAATGACGACTGCTTGAATGCATCATTTATCTTATCTCCAGCGACGCCAACTGCGTCGCATGTGCTGCAGAGTGGACTCCAAGAAATAAAACGATTCCAGAATCCAGAATCCAGAGTGTCTGCAATCGCTCTACTAAGGCTTGTTCACGACAAAATCGGGACACCTCTAAATACGTATATCTCTGGAAATACTTCATCAACGCGTGAAATGTTTCGCAGACTGACGAACGTGTGTCTGTTCGTTGTATAAAATCAATTTTTGGTGATGCTACAAGCTTTTAGATCGAAGATGGCATCGAAAGAAGAGCAAGTGCGAAAATATATGGTGTGCAGTCGCAATGAAAATCCGGATCTGTCAGTAAGAAAACTTGCAAAAAAGCTTGGTTTCCCTGCAAGCGTTCTTAAACCTTTCTTAAAAGCTTTCCATAACGTTCTTAAATCTTTCGATACACATTTGACAACACCCAGGAAGACTGGGAGCGGAACAAAAATGATCTCAGGAACCACCAGAAGAACGCGAAGGTTAAGTAAATATTGCAGAAGAGACCAGATCTTTCGGTACGTACTGTGACTAGAAAAATAAAAATGTCCCCAAATGTCGTTCAAGGTGAAAACTGTACCGAACCGTAATGATAAACAGAATGTGACGGCTAAAACCCGAGTTCGCAAGATGTATCGCGAATATTTGATGAAGTTTTCCTGCGTGATGATGGACGATGAAACTTATGTACTGGAAGACCTTAAGCAGCTTTCCGGAATGTCTTATTATACTGCTATGCAACGGAACGGTGTAGATGAGCATTTCAAGACGAAGAAAAAGGCCAAGTTTCCCAAAATGTATGTGGTGTGGCAAGCAAAATGCAGCTGTGGTCGAGCGAGCCAAAGCTTAATCGCTACCGGAACGGTAAACAAGGAAATATACCGTTAAGAATGCCTAAAGAAGCGATTGTTACTACGCAGCCATGACGGTCCCTCGCTATTCTGGCCTGATTTGGCATCTTGTTACTAAGCCAAAGATGTTTTGGAATGTTATAAAGCAAATGGAGTCCGTGTTGTACCGAAAAAGGCGAATCCACCTAACTGCCCGGAGTTGCGACCAATCGAGCGGTATTGGGCTCTCGTGAAGAGGTAACTCTCTCAATATAAACAACAAGCTACAACTATAGAAAAAATTCGAAAATCTTGGACAAAAGCAGCTAAATCGGTTGCAGAGAAGTCTGCACAGGCCCTAAGGGCTGGAGTAAACTCAAAAGTTCTTAGTTTCTTCATGCAGCCTAATTAAGTAACTATACATAGTTTTAAGATGACTAATAATGCACAATTAAAAGAATAAAAAATGCATCTTGGATTGAACTTACAGAAAATTTGTTTTCCAGACTTTGTCGCAAACAAGCCTTACTTATAATAAAAGGAAGGAAGAAAGCGTGGACCTCACGTACAAAACGCCAAACTCCCATTTACAGTTAAATTATGTGGAAGTTGCTAGAAAGATAAGTTTATGCTCCTTCTGCCTGTGGTTGGACTTTTGGCATTTGAACCAAAGTCTGGCAATAATTTGCCAAGGTTATAGTGCCTTATCTCGGTCACTGAAATTGAAATCGAAATTTAAAAATTTACAGAACAATACATTTATTTTTATGCTGTATAAAAGTCTAATAATACAATACAAAGAACAATCCACGGTAATCCATCCAAAACTACGGTTGAGGGACCTGCTAAAAATAAGAGTCCGCAGATGCCAACTTTGCTTCTTTTAATGTCCAAGTTCACTGATTTACCACCACCCGGTGGGAGACTTGTTCCTATACCCAATTATTTCATTATCTCGAATCCGCTCAACCAATAACAATGTTTTGTAATATAGTGGACGGATTATTATAATTTGAGATATCTCAATGCAGACGTCTTCCAAATTTGGCAGATCGACAGGCAATCGGTGAAGACCCCTGGTACCTTATAGCAAAATGCCTAGAGGTGGACCGGAAGATTTGATGAGCTATCTCCTCCCGAAAACTCTACAATGGTAATCTATATATATATAACAGAGTGGCATACGTAAGACCGCTCATAACTCGAGAACGGATCGTCCGATTTAAGTTGCCTTTTTTGTTCTGTTCGGCTGCGCTCAAGGAACATTTATATAAACAAAAAAATGGACAAATTTATGGGCAAAATGAAAACTTAGAAAATGGTAGATTTTCAATACATTGTGTATTTTTTCGTTTTGATCGAGTTATCCTTGACATGGATCGTAGATAACGTTGATAGTTCACCTGACATTGTTGACGTAATTTCACAGGTGTCCTTATTGTTTTGTTTTTGGTTAATGTTCGTGGTCCAGCTTCGTTCGAGTCGCTTCGGACTCTGGATGGTCTACTATGTGCGACATATCAAGAGACCTTTCAGCGGTCAGCAATTGCTAGAAAATGACACTCATTGGGATTCAACTCTTGCGATGCCATTGTTACTGCACCTGCGTATCAAATTCGTACTCTATTTGCGATCATCATTTCGACATGTGTTCCATCAAATAAAGTCGAATTGTGGAACAAATACAAGGATGATATGGTTGATGATATTTTACATCGAGCTCGCACAACCACTTTAAATTAAGAGCTGGAAATTAACGATGAGATGCGCAACGAGGCGCTGATTTTGATCGAATACATGTGTTTGCTCATGTGCGGCAGTTTGTTGTCCAAATCGTGCAATAAACAATGCATTCAATCGAGAGTTGGAGCATGGACGAGAATACGATCATGACGCTTTGAGACAAGTGGTTCGAACAAACGTACCGTTGTTGACTCCTCAGCAAGAGGAAGTTTACGACACTTAGATGAAAGCGATTGACGACTGAAATGGAGGCATTTTCTTCATCGATAGACCTGGCGGAACTAGCGAAAAGTACTTTATTGCATTACTATTGGCTTCGGTTCGCTCAAGAACAGATATTGCGCTGGCGGTTGCCTCTTCAGGTATTGCAGCCACATTGTTGGAAGCCGGTCGAGAGGCTCATTCTGCGTTGAAGTTGCCGTTGAATCTCCAACTGACTGACGAACCGACATGCAACATTTCGAAGAATTCGGCATTGACGAAAGTGTTGCAGTGTTTTAAGATCATCTGCTGGGACAAATGCACAATAGCATTCGATCGAACTATGCAAGATCTGCGCAGTAACTCGAGACTTTTTGGAGACGCAATGATTTTGTTGCCAGTTGATTTTCGACCAACACTACCTATCATTCCACACGCCTTAAGCTTTTGTATTTGGGGCGATATGTAAAGAAGCTGTTACCTTGCATAACGATCCGTCTGCCGGTATTTTCTCGAATCAATTGTTTGCGATTGGCAATGGATTGATTTCGTTACCGCCGAATGTTTGCCATTTCACAACGACGAAAGAGGAACTCATTACGAGTGTTTTCCCAAACATCGTCCAGAATTCTGAGAACCACGATTGTTTAAGTGCACGTGTGATTCTGGCAACGAAAAATAAGAATGTCGAGGATTTGAATTTCGTAATTCAAAATGCAATTCCTGGACAAATCCGTAATTGATTGTGTGACTAATCTATACGAAGGAACCATTCATCCAACAGAATTCCTGAATTCATTGGATTTACCAGGATTTCCGCCATATAATTTAATACTGAAGATTGGATATGTTATCATCATGCTCCGGAACTCTCTACCGAAATTGTGTAATGAAACAAGATTGGTCGTATAACAACTCAAGAATTATGTCATTCAAGCAATGATACTCAAAGGCAAATTCAAGGGCAAGGAAGTGCTCAATCCAAGAATTCCACTTATTTCAAACGATTTACCTTTCGAGTTTTATCGAATACAATTTCCGGTTCGCTTTGCATGGTCATGGTGACATAACAATCAATAAATCACAAGGGCAATCTTTAGAAGTGTGCGGAATTAATCTCGAATGCTTCTCGCATTGTTGTTTATTAATCTTTGTTTATTTACGCGCCGGATGATGGAACAAAGAATGTAGTCCATCACAAAGCATTGAATTGAACTGGTGCAAGATTCTGTCATCCTCTAACATCATGCAAATAAAGCATATTTCTTCAAACAAATTCGAAATCAACATCATTCAATCAATACCTAAAATTCCAGTGTCCAGTAATCTGTTATTGATTGCAAATGAACGACAAACAAATTTAGGTGACAAATATGCCAAGCTAATAAAAAAAATTAAATTATGAATGTTCGGAATTATTTGAATCATAAAATCGATTAAAGCGGAACGAAGTTCGCCGGGTCAGCTAGTTAACTATAAACTTAAAAGTAAATAAACTATATCGTTATTTGTGCAAGATATTAATATCGTCTACTTTTACCGTTATACGCCAATTTGATTCTATTTCAACAACACGACTATGTTCTTTACAAAACCCAACCGTTTATATCGTTAGCCAAACAATTCCCAATATCCAAAACCTACCCAATAAATGTGTGATCTGCAGTTGACAATATCAAAGCAAATCAAATCCTCCAAAATAATACAACCATGAAGATTTCACTATTCTGCAATGTTCAGAGGAATTTAATTCGAAGAAAAAAAATCCACATCACATCCCATTGCTAGAAAATTCTTCAAACTTTGCAATAATTAGCCCGGGGGTAAAATTTTAATTAGATGCCGCTATGTGCTGAATGTGGTGTCTTCTTTGGTGCTGAAGCGGCGGCGTTTTTGCGTTCACTCTTTGTGAATCAAACGGGACTGCCTCTGAGGAGCAAACTCGCATTTGTTTGAGTGTAGTAATGTGGATTTTTTTTTTCTTTTTACTGAGCACAAACGATGTTTCCATCGCCATGGAAAAAGTATTGTTTTCATCTTTCATCAGTTCAGAAGTTTTATATTTCGAGAGTTCGAGCAATTCAAGTTCGCGAAAGTAATGAGAAATCCTTCCCGTTGAAACAATCCAACGATGATGGTGGCGTGAGTAGCGAGAGTATGTCACTTGCAGATAAAGACGTTCCCCAAGAAGCAGGCACAAGCGAACGCAAAACGAACCCCGAGGAAATTACACAGAGCAATGAAATGATTTTTGAGAGTAATTTTACAATTTTTGCTTGCCCGCGTGCTGTGTCACTGCGTGTCTTGGTTTGAAAAGTTCTATCATAATCTTCGTTCGGCAATTGCCACCGCATTTGTATAATCAGTTTTCACCCGTCGCAGAAGGGTTCCCACGATTTTCCAAAAGTGTCAATTACTGACTGCGAAGGAAGAAGAATTCAATTTTGATGAAATTAGATCCTTGCCAAAAATTAACCGTCAGCATTTGATTCAGTATGGTGATAGGGTTGCGTTAGAAGGTTCATGATCTGATTCGCTAAACCGTATTAAATGATTGGTGATGATGGTGGGGCTGGTAACATTTAAAAAATGCTAAGAATATCGTTGAATAGTAAAAAGAAAACGAAACAACAGTTCACCATTTTCTAATTACACCACGTCCAATGCTATCAATGCGACTGGCTATCAACATCAAAATAAACAAACATCATCAAGTTGAGAGCTAGAAAGCAATCCTTTGTCTTCGATGTCCTTGAAGTGCATCCATTGCTGTGGGAGGTGCCATCAAAATCAGAAAATTGTTACCAGATAAATGCTTCTATTCGCTTTCGGAACCCAAAACCAAACCTCGCCATGCCAAAGCTATTTTGTCGATCAAATTGTCATCCTGGATGGAACAAAAGCTCTGCTCCTCCATTCCACTTTCCCAGGGAAAGTGGATCGCACATACACACCAAAATGTGTAAACCAACAAACGCTGCAGCAGAAGCGAAAAACATTGCAATTAGTTGACTAATTAAAAAAAAAAAAAGATAAGCAGTATCGAGAAAAATGTCATCAACAGTCGATGATGAAAGCAATTTCTCATCTCGAGACACCCCGAGAGTCCGCCGAGAGGGTGCGAGTAGGTCCCAATAGTGCTGATGCTGCTGCTTTGGCGAACGTAACCTTTTCTTGCAATTTATTTTGTCTGAAAGCTCATGCTCCGGTGGAAAGAAGCAGCAACCAGAGGACTTCTATCACTGTCGATCCAATCCGGGAGTCAGTCCAGTGGACAGGCGACCGTGAGGGGATTATCTGCATCTTTGCGATCTTGGTGAAGGAACCGGTGAGTGAAGAGTAGCAGTAGCAGAGACAACAAACATTAAAGGTGACGATGAGTTCAAATGGCTGGTTGGAAAACGCTCGCTGGCGACTGGTGAAGGGAAAACAAGATGTGATGAATGCTGTCGCTGCTGCTTTTGAGTAACGGGTGGAACCAGAGGAGGATGCAAAATATTGATTGGATGTCACACCGGGCGATGTGAAGGCAAGTAAAAGAGGTGATGGGAACTTTCTACCAACAAGCATTTTATCACGATGGAAAAATAAAACGTTTTTGGAAAAATGAGACAAAAATGTGATAATGTTTCATTATGCAATGTGAGTTGAATATTCCGTTTTATATCTACAGAAATTCCATAGGAAAAAGTAATTGGTTCTATCAGAGTTTCGTAATACTTGGTAGAACCGCTCTTGATATTTGTTGCTACCCATTGTACCATGGAAACTAAGGCCGACAGCAACAGGCTTTTCACTCTGTTTGACTTGATCAAGCTGCACAGTGGTCCAGAATGCGAATTCAGCTGGAAAGATAAGTTTTCAGGCTAAGTTTAAAGTTTTGGAGCAACGTTGCCATCCACAAAGTTGTTTCTAATAGTAAGGCCCTTCTTTTGGTCCACTCTATCCTTGTTTTCAGAGAAAACAAAAACCGGACTTTTTTATTGCGGATATATAGGCATATATCATTCGAAAAATATGCCGATGAAAAAATTTCAAGCAACTTTGGTTGACCAAATTTTTCTGAAGCTTTTGAAATCACCGAATTAGAGCAATTTTTCCTACGTAGCCTAGGGTGTCCCTATGAAAATTAGTTATTTTGCTGTAACTTTTTAATTTCAAATTTTTCAGCAAAGCTGTGTTGCCATTGGTTCTAGAACAATAAAATATACAACTTTTGATGTTCTGAAATCGTCGCTTTCGTATGTCAAACAAAAGTTATTGTGGTTTTTGTAAAAAATAGGACTTTACAAATGTTGATTTCTCAGGTTAACACGTACGTCCCCAACCCCTCTGAATTCGAAAAATTCACATTTAAAATTAATGATACTCCATCGTTAGCCATCGGATTTTGATGCAAATGTTTGCAATAGATCACAAAATTATCCTAGTTTGTGAATCTGCCCTGGTAATTCCGAAAATATCCGTAGTTTTGGATTCCAAGGTGGGAGTACTGGGGTAAGTACCTGTCCAGGAATGGTGGACAAAATAGTTTTGGATGCCAAACATAGCATGCGGCATATCAAACTTCATGATTTTGCAAAATTAGGTCATCAAAAGACATTTTGAGGATTTCTGACCATACTGGCCACTAAAAGTGGTCCTGCGGGATACGAGTTCCTCCGAAAAAGTGGCCATAACAAATCTTTTCCAAAACCTAGCTTGCGACATATCAAACTTCATGATTTTGCAAAACTTTGTCTTCGGAGGATATTCTGAAGGTATCTGACCATACTGGCTACTTAGGAAAGCCCTGTGGAACTGAGTTCCTCCGGGAATGTGGCCATATTCAAATCTTTACCAAAATCTGGCTTGCGACATATCAAACATCATGATTTTGCGAAACTAGGTCCTCGGAGGACATTCTGAGGATTCCTGACCAAACTGGCCACTTAGGAAGGCCCTGCGGGAACCGAGTTCCTCTGGGAAAGTGGCCATATTGAAATATTTATAATATATATATATATATATATATATATATATATATATATATATATATATATATATATATATATATATATATATATATATATATATATATATATATATATATATATATATATATATATATATATATATATATATATATATATATATATATATATATATATATATATATATATATATATATATATATATATATATATATATATATATATATATATATATATATATATATATATATATATATATATATATATATATATTTTTATTTATTTTTTGTTTATATATTATATAGTAATATATGGAGATATTTAATTGTATGTGAATTATAGATTTTCTATTGTGTATTGTGTTGTTATATTTTTCTTTTTTTTTGTTTTTTTTTTTTGTTTGTTTTTTTTGTTAATCTAAAAAAAAAAAAAAAAAAAAAAAAAAAAAAGGTGCTTCAGCTACTACCGTAACGTATCAACCTTAATTGTTAAAATATGTACCTAATTTTGTTTACATTGTTCACGCCTTAGCAGTTCAGTATTTTAAACAGGTTTTTATTCCTGCGTGTCAGTATAACAATAATAATCTTAAAACTAAAAACAAACTAAAATTAATCTTAACTAAGCATAAAGGGAATTCATCATTGCAATAGAAGATTGCAACGATTTTTGTCTGAAATAATTAATTATTTTGTTGGACATTTGTTCTAAAGTCTCAACATTCGAAATTCTATGTACTTCGTTAGTACTGTACCAAGAAGGCAGCTTCAAAATCATCTTCAGAACTTTGTTCTGAATCCTTTGAAGTATTTTTTTCCTGGTAGCACAACAACTAGACCATATTGGAACAGCATAAAGCATGGCCGGTCTAAAATTTTTGTTTAAATATTAGTAGTTTGTTCTTCAGACAAAGTTTGGATTTTCTGTTTATAAGAGGATATAAACATTTTATATATTTATTTCATTTGGCTTGAATGCCTTCAATGTGATTTTTAAAATTTAATTTTTGATCAAGTAATAGACCAAGGTATTTCACTTCGCTTGACCAGGAAATTGGAACACCGCTCATAGTAACGATGTTACTACTACTAGGTTTCAAAAAAGAAGCTCTAGGTTTATGTGGGAATATTATTAGTTGAGTTTTGGAAGCGTTGGGAGAAATCTTCCATTTCTGTAAATAAGAAGAGAAAATGTCCAAACTTTTCTGCAGTCTCCTGCAAATGACACGAAGACTTCTTCCTTTAGCGGAGATGCCTGTGTCATCAGCAAACAAGGATTTCTGACAACCCTGAGGCAAATCAGGGAGGTCGGAAGTAAAAATGTTATATAATATCGGCCCAAGAATGCTACCCTGAGGAACTCCAGCTCTAACAGGTAGTCGATCAGATTTGGAATTCTGATAATTTACCTGCAGAGTTCTGTCAGTTAAATAATTTTGAATTAATTTTATAATATAGAGCGGAAAATTAAAGTTTTTCAATTTAGCAATCAAACCTTCATGCCAAACACTGTCGAATGCTTTTTCTATGTCTAGAAGAGCAACTCCAGTTGAGCAGCCTTCAGATTTGTTTGAACGAATTAAATTAGTAACTCTCAAAAGTTGATGAGTAGTTGAGTGGCCATGGCGAAATCCACATTGCTCATCTGCAAAAATTGAGTTTGTATTGATGTGAAGCATCATTCTATTCAAAATTAGAACTGTCTACAACTTTTTCAACTCACCCAAAAGGACACTCGTCTTGAACGAAAAAATTGAAAATGCTGAAAAAGAGGATAATTGTAAGAAGCTCAAGCGAATGTGTCCTACGCGCTGGATAGAGAGACATTATTCGCTCAAATCATTCGTACAACTATTGCCATCAGTTCTCGCTGCATTGGAGGAAATTTCGAACTGGAACGATAAAAAATCAGCAACAGATGCACAGTTGCTGACGAACAGTATTGAAAAATTCGAATTCATATTGACGTTGATGACGATTGATTTTATTTTTGAAATTACCCTTCCACTCAGTATTTATCTGCAGTCTGAAGGACTTGATTTAGCTGTTGCAGTAGAGTCCACTTCGACGATCCGCAGCTCATTACTGGCCATAAAAGAAGAGGCGTCCAAACACTTCCGTGCAATATACGAAAAGACTGTGAATATTTGTGAAGAGCTGGATATCCCTGTTGGAGATGGTAAAAGGAAGAGAAAAGCCCACAAGGACTATTTGGAAGCGGAATCTGTTGAGGAGTACTATTTAAAATTTATATTCATACCATTCGTGGAAAATACCGCCCATTCTCTGCAACAAAAGTTTGAAAAACATGAAAACATTTTGAAACCATTTCAAATCTTGTTAAAAACAAATGCTAGCAGATTGGAGATGACACGAGCAACAGAGGAACTGGCAAAGTTTAACAGTATTGACAGATTTGATGGTGTTTCTGGAGAAGTAATTCTTTGGCAGCAAATGGTGATGAGCCACACACCGAAAAATGCAATGGATGCATTAAAGATTTGCAATAAAGACCTGATGCCAACCATCTTCAGTTTGTTGCAAATAATGGCAACAATTCCAGTGACCACATGCACACCTGAGCGATCATTCTCCACATTGAAATTGCTTAAAACATATTTGCGAAATACCATAGGAGAGGATCGGCTGAACGGATTGGCGATGATGTTCGTACACGAGGACATAACCGTTGATGAGGACAAAGTTAAGGATGTCCTGTCAAGAAAGGGAAGGAAAATAAACATTTGTTTGTAAATAGATAAGATGCTAATAAAAAGTTGAGTTGAAATTATTTTTATATACTACTATCTATACAACTGATTGAAAAACAAAACAACAATATTAAAAAAGAAAATGAGAAATAAAAGATGTATAACTGTCATGTTGAGGCAGAGCAATGTTTGTCTCCTTTAAAGTCTTGATTGATTTCCATATATTTTAAATTCATATAGAAACCCCCCCAGAACAATTTTCTGGGTACGCCACTGGGTCTGTAGCTAGAAGCTTCAGCTGGATCTTTCCCGGGCTTCAAAATTGGAACAACTTTGGCATTTTTCTTTTTGGGGGGAAAATAAGAAAAAAAAAAAAATTTATTAAATAATTTTTTTTAGGGGAAGAAATGTGTTCTGGGGGGGTTTTTTGTGGTGTATATAGAAAATCCCATTTTCACCTGGTCCTTTTTTTTTTTTTTTTTTTTTTTTTTTTTTTTTTTTTTTTATTAATAACTACGCCCGGAATGATATATTATATTTTTCGATATGTGAAAATATAGAGAACAAATAGAAACCTAATTGTAATTAGGAGAAGTAAAATAAAAATAAGGAATCTACGCCCGGCAGCTTTTGAGCTTTTTCCACATTAGTTAGCAATAATTTATCACCTTCTTTGAGCGCTGGAATAGGCTTTTGAAGTTTTTTAAAAATTTTGGAGAGTTTCCAAAAAGGTTTTGAACTCGGCTCTAATTTTGACACATTATTTTCAAATTGTGTGTTCCTCAGGGCAGAGAAGCGTTTTTTAATTTGTTTTTGCAAATCTCGCCAGATAACTTTCATGGCGGGATTGCGTGTTCTTTGATATTGTCTTCTACGGATATTTTTCAGACGGATGAAAAGCTGAAGATCGTCGTCTATTATAATTGTATTGAACTTTACCTCGCATTTTGGAACTGAGACAGCTCTTGCTTCAACTATGGAAGTAGTCAGAGAGTCAAGAGCATTATCGATATCATTTTTAGTTTCCAAAGGAATATTAGGATCAAAGTTATATTCCATGAATGTTTGATATTGGTTCCAATCAGCTCTATGATAATTGAAAGTAGAATTGTTGGGATTAGAAATTATTTCTTGAGATATTTCAAAAGTTACTGGAAGGTGATCCGAACCGAAGTCAGTATGGGTAACCAATTGGCTACAAAGTTGACATGAATCAGTTAAGACCAAATCAATAGTTGAGGGATTTCTGGCAGAAGAAAAGCAAGTTGGGCTGTTTGGGTATTGGATAGTGTAATAACCCGCAGAAAAATTATCAAATAGTATATTACCATTGGAATTACTTCGAGCATTATTCCACGAACGGTGTTTTGCATTAAAATCACGAATAATGAAGAATTTTAACCTATTACGGGTAAGCTTCTGTAGGTCACCCTTGAGAAGATTCTTTTGCTGATCTACGCATTGGAATGGTAAATAGGCAGCTAATAGTGTAAGTTGACCAAATTTTGTTTCAACAGAAACCCCCAAAGTTTCAAAAACTTTGGTATCAAATGAAGAAAGAATTTGATGTTTGATACGCCTATGAACAATTATGGCAACGCCACCACCTGGACTTTCAAGACGATCATTGCGGTGTACAAAATAATTAGGATCCCTTTTTATTTTATCACCTGGTTTAAGAAAAGTTTCAGTTACAACGGCAATATGCACGTTATGAACTCGTAAAAAGTTAAACAGCTCGTCTTCATTATTTTTAAGAGATCGAGCATTCCAATTTAAAATATTCAGTGTCTTAATACCCATTGCTGAATTTCAGGGTCATGACAATATTGTTTGCAAATTTTATACCAGTTTGTATTGCATCAAACATGGAGTTTGTATTTAACATTCCATTAATCATATCGATTAATGATTTCTGTAAAAAATCCATTTTTAGAGCGGTTATGCTACCTAAGTCAAAATCTTCAACAATTTCTGGTAGAATTTTGGTTTCTACCGGCTGTAACGGCAGCGTAGGAAGCTCCATTACCTAGCTGTACATTGCTACCAGCAGGTAAGAATTGAGCATTGAAAACTTGTGTTCTGTTTGTACTTACGGGTACATTTGTACTTCGCTGACCATTGTTAACAGCAGATAGCAGTGGAGAATTTGACGGTTGGGCATTGTTCGTACCTTCCGGTATGAATGTTGGATTTCCTCCTCGATGACCGTTGTTAACAGCCAAGGAATAATTACGTGGTCGGGAACGTGAAGCGGTCCCTACCTGATGCTTAGCACGAGAATTCAAGATCGCTTTGCGAGTCTTGCATTCCCAAAAATTGGATTTGTGGTTTCCACCACAATAGGCACATTTAAAATTTTTGGGATCCTTCACAGGACAGTTGGCCTTGACGTGAGAGGAATCGCCACAATGCATGCATTTGGCATCCATGTGACAATTTTTTGTCCCGTGACCCCATCCCTGGCATTTACGGCACTGGGTAAGGTGTTGAGAATTTCCTCCAGTCTTCCTGAAGTGTTCCCACTTCACTCTGACATGGAGCATAAGGCTGGCTTTTTCCAATGCCTTAAGGTTATTCAGTTCATTTGATTTAAAATGAACTAAATAAAAATCGTTTGAAATCCCATTGCGAGAATCGCCAGGTTGGGATTTCTTTTTCATCTTTATCACTTGAACTGGTGTAACTCCAAGCAACTAAATAATTTCTTGTTTGATCTCATCCAGGGATTCACCACTGGC